>DWME01002006.1:0-22390 GCA_018244795.1 Parelbella ahira ahira | reverse complement strand
TGTACTCCCACTTTTGCGTTAAAGTCCCCCATGACAACGTTGTAGTGGGCCTTTTGGGTGGTGTGCAAGGCCCTGGAAATGTCCTCATACATCTCCTCCACTTCATCATCCGAGTGTGTCGAAGTCGGTGCGTACACTTGGATGACCTTGAGGCTATACCTCTTGGTGAGCTGAATCACAAGGTACGCTACCCTTGTCGACACACTGGAGATTTCTACAACGCTGTCACGAAGGTCCTTGTGGACCAAAAACCCGACTCCGCCTTGGGATGGTTGGTCTCCCTCTCTAAAGTACATAAGATGGCCTGATTCTAGGGTTACGGTATCCTCACCCTCTCTTCGGATTTCACTCAACCCCAGAACGTGCCATCTTATGTTCCTTAGCTCTTCCCCGAGTTGTGCCAGGTGTTCGTCGAGCCGTAGCGTGCGTCCGTTATACGTAGCCAGAGTCAGTTGGTTTTGGCGGCCTACCGTAGCCCGGGGATTCTTCGCACCCCCTGCCCCGCCGTTACCATGACCGCCGCCTTGGCCAGGAATAGCGGGGCGACCGGGAACTGGGGGCCGTAGTACGCTGGTGTGTGCCATGAATGTAGTTGCCCGTAATCACCACGCTGGGCAGGCGGGTTGGTGATCGCAGGGCTTAGCTCCTCGCACCGGTGACGCTGCTGCCCGTCACCGGTCTGTGGCATTTAACTAAGCTTACTCGAATGGTTATACCGCCATTAGTCGGTCGCCAGAGCCTCGTTCGTTAATCGGCAGGATGCACCACGTGCAGGTGAGGTTGGCTTGGAGCACTAAGATGGGAGTGTGCTCCCTTACATCCCAATAACAATCAAAGGCTGGAAATCTTGACAATAAACTGAATCGCTTTATCAAACAATATATATCCACAAAATAAGTAAAAAATAGGTTTAGAAAATAATATTAATTATATACCATTAATATTAAATAATTGATCTTAAAAGAAACAACATCGCGCCCTTAATCCCCCAACGAACAGGCAGAAGAGTGTAGTAAACAAGTGGCTTTGATATAATTAACAAAATTGCAACTTAAACAAATTATAGTTTTATTTTATTAGCTGCTTTATGAAGTCTTTTGAAATGGCAAATGCGTAAGTTTACTCATATGTATATTAATGTAATTTTTTAATAATTGGTAATGGAAATAAAACCTGTCACTACCTCAACTGTATTAAATATTATTTTTGAATTGAAAATTTAGAAAATAACGGCAATAAAATTTTATAATAATACTAGCATATCTCACATATAGTGCTTCGCTCACAGATTTATTATCTTATATATACTTATGTGTTTTTTGTCTAATGACTCCACAAAATATATCTTGACAGTTCCAAATGAAATTAATGAGGCAGTTTCTATGCGATCCTCCATCTGCTTTCTGCTTATTGTATGTGTTATTATATATCGCTTGATGTTCTTAATTGATTTTATCGATTTATAGCAAATACATTTTCAAATACCTGGTGAACTGATTCCAGTTTTACGTTTCCCAAATTTATTGCTTCCGACGATAATTAGTTTGTGATTATCGTGAAATAAACGAACGATTTTACTCATTCTATTTAATTATATTATCATTAATTGTATGTGTTTAACTTGGTGATTGTTAAACAAATGGGAAATTTAACAAACTTTTAACACCATTCAATATATACTAGGGAGCAAAGAAATCGACTCAGTATATTCTAACCTAACTACATCATTTTATTAAATATACAGAATTTATCCCAG
Source organism: Parelbella ahira ahira (assembly GCA_018244795.1). Lineage (NCBI taxonomy): Eukaryota > Metazoa > Arthropoda > Insecta > Lepidoptera > Hesperiidae > Parelbella > Parelbella ahira. The sequence continues at coordinate 20,634 of DWME01002006.1, read as the reverse complement.
CACACATAATTTACAAGAACTTTGCATATGAATAATAAAATTTAGTATTTAAGAAGTAAATAAAACATTTTGCATCAGATAATAAATACCGAAAATATTTTTACTGCCAAAATATAATTTAAAACATTGCCATGTATTATGTAACCACTTCGTTATCAACTTTATTTTTATGTTTTTAGAGCGATATTGCCTAAAGCTCAAACGCGCGTATAAAACTTGTTTACCGTCGACAGACCGCAGGATGTTTACAAGTTTTACAACTGGCGATTCTAAAATATTTGAATTTGGAATTAAAATCCAAATATAGTTTTGTTAGCGGCCATTAAAACATATTTACTCGTACCAATGAGTATGAAAAATTAATTTTCAAAAAATATTCTTTACCAAGAGATTCAAGGTTTAATTAAAAAGTACTATCAAGATTTACTGTCATTTAAATCACAATGAATAACCACTTTTATAACCTTTAAACAATTAAAAGCTGTTTTATTAAAAAAAATACTTATTTCATAATTAAAACGTCTTTATTTTAAATGTTACTGACAACAACTGGTATTCTCACTTGAGAGCTTCATAACTGACATTTGTTTACCTTTACATTTCTTGTTACTCAATGAATGTTTCACCGACCATATTTACCATCTGATAATATCATGCAACACAATACATACATACGTATTTTATCAAACAACTCAAAAGGTCCCGTGGCTTTCGAAAAATTATTAACTTCATGTATGCCTAACCATTTTATAACATGCAAACAATACATCAGTATGTATAAAAGAACTAGAAATCTATTTATGTTTAGAATTGCTACAGAAAGCACTGCTTCTATAGAAGTAGTCTGCTGCTTCGGCTGTTTAGCAGCAATGCTGGATATATTTTTATACTAACATCGCTTAAGGGGTAGTGGACAAGCCCATTCGTATATATGGTGTTCGAACATCGAAAGCCGCATCTGGAGTTTGTAAAAATTTCTATGAACTGTCAAGGCCATAGTGTTAAGTGGTAAAGGTAACCTGCGCCCACCACTAAGGTATATAACGTACAATGATATAATATGTATGTAATTACGTAACACCACGCAGGCAGGCAGGAGTAGACGTGTAGTACACACCTACGTTTCGCCAGTTAGGTTTACGTTCCACTACGGAACAGGGGATAAGCCTATTACCATAGGTTGGGGCAACGAGCACGAATTGAAGCTTCAAACCACTATTAGGAATTTTAAGTTAGATAAATCCAAGAGTAGCCCACCCTGGGATCGAAGCCAGAGCCTTCCGATAAGTAACCGCACTTGCAACATTTCGACCAGCGAAGCAGTCAATATAAAATGAACAATAATAACCTAATAGTTCATTCTTAATAAATTATCATATAACGATACATTCCGTTGTAAGTAGGTAGTATATTCAATGACACATTTAAAACGGTTCAGTAACTTAACTAAAATCATAAAACGAACGTAAAATTAAAAGTCAAGCAAACTTTGCCTAGTGTTCATAAAATAAAATAAAAACTTTCAGTTACCCTTTATACATTTGTCATATTAATATCTGTAATTTTATTTGAATAATAATAATAATCAAGAAACTATTTTCACATTGTAGGTACTAAAAATAGTATGTTCACACATGAGTCACGAACTTGTTAAACAATCGGTATAATAAACATAGCACTACCTACAGACGGTAAGTAACTACATGGAATCAATAGCTACATGTAATCAGAAGCTACATATTATATGTAATTTTTAACTACATACATAGCGTTAGGATCAGCATGGAATTGTTGTTGAAAATGCAATAACGACGAAATGAGCTTCCATTTTTAAATTCTCATTTAAATTTAATATAGAACATTGATTTCCGAATTAAAAATAAATGTAATATGTAACAATAATACAAGTCCATATTTAATAGAATTGTAACTGATTATTGTAAATACCTATCATGGGAAATATAAAACGTGCCATGTACAATACTTAAATGCAATTTTAAGTACCTATATTAAAACTAGTAATTTTATTATTATTAAGGCAGGACATTGATCGTAATTACAAAATTATTATGAATGTCTTACGTTTATTACACAGCTTTGAGGATATCATGCTATAAGCTATCAAGGCGCTAATATATATTTATTTATTTATTTATATATAGTTGTACAGTCTGAAAATTAATAATAAATGAAAAAAAATTAACATTGTTAAAGACGGTCTAGCGCGATTTAAATAGTATAGAATTTTTGTAATACAAAACGGACACTTCGTCAGTCATTTCAATAAAAAAAATATATGTAGGTAACATATTCCAAAATGTGGCCGTGAATAAATTTTACCCATATCTGACCCGTTTGACAGTGTGTTACCCTAATATTAACACGTCAATGGTGTTATGACTTATTTTGCAGGAAGATGTTTATTCTGCCCGCGAAATGATGACAAAAAATTGTCTGATCACGTTGGTCGAGACCTTGAGACGGGCCCGACAAGCCAACACTAGCTTATAATGTCTACTTAAGGCGCTGCACTATCGGAGCACGTCTGAATTTTCTATTCGAAACTTTGTTAATAGATACATTTTGATTTTCTTTTTAACAAAATAAGTGAAGAATTATATAGTGTAAAACAATATTGGAAATAAATAAAAAAATATAATTGTCTTTAACGTTTACACTCAAGTTGTATTTCATATATAACATTTATTTATGTGTAAATAATTTATAGTTAAATCGTTTAAAAATACGTATACAACTCTATTAAGAGCTATATAACTTTCTTAACATTATATAGAACAAAAGCTCTGACCGCGTCTGTCTGTTTGTATGTTCCGACATTGGGATCTACATAAAGTTTTTTAACTTGTGCATTAATACGGTAAAGCTATATGAGAATAATGTATAGTGCGATAGTTTTATAACATCCTTAAAAACTTTAATAACTTTATATCCAATGAAATTGAATTACAATTTTTAAATTGAATTAATCGTTATATAACAAATTACAAGCAATACTGCGCCGCAAATTTAATCTTTATTGTGCAATCAGACAAGTGCAGGCGAATATCAGCAAAGAAATGACCAAACCCTTAAGAGCGGGCGCGGTCGCAATGACTCAGCCGCCACTCGCGCGTGGAGTTACGAGGGGAGGCCGCGAAGGGTATCGGAGAAACTAACAGTCGTCTTGCTTGTCTGACTGTAAGTGTAACTTATCAATATGGCTTGGGAGTATCTATTACCACCACAGGTCCTATGAATCAAAGATTTGATTAACATCAAGTGACATTAGTGATGATAATGTTTTTGGATTCATTGATTTAAATTACAGCCGTTAAAGTGGGAGTCGGGTAAATACATGTTTAAATATGTATTTTTGAGTACGTTATACATTTTACGATGTTAAATAAATACCGGAAATTAATTCTAATGACTTCGTCGAGGATTTTTTTATAACGATATATAATTGCAATATTTTCATACGTTAAAACAATTTACTTACCACACGTGTACATATAAAAGACATTTTCTAAATTTTACATGTAACTATCCGATTTTTTTAAAGTAATGTTTTTTAACCACAAATCTCAAAATGTTATGACTCTTATGACATTTTTTAGTAAAATAATTTGATATGCTTAGTGTGCAACTCACAACAAATTACCCGTAAGCCAACATTAGAAGTATGACGCAGTAACCACTGCCCCACTTTGGTTAGCTCGCATAAAAAAAAATTAAATCTGCGTGTACATTTTTTGCACATAGTTGAATGTGAAAAAACAAGAACATCTATGCCTGTACACGGTGCAGTTTATATTTGTTTACGTTCGTTTAACGAGTCATTCTCGAAACGGCCAAGGTCAGCGCGAACCCACACAAATACGCTTCGTGACAGTTTATTTATTAATATTATTACATTGCCACTTTATAGATGTCAATCAGCGTTTTATATAAACTGCGGTGTCGTTTCGTTACTGGGCCTTTATAACCCTGTGTTCTCACGACTACCAGACCGTAAAGCACTGAGGACATATTTGTGCATTCCCGATTTTACGATATGATTAATGATCTTGCGTCTGATGCGCAGCTCGCCTAACCTTTGACTCAACCGGTTAGTGAATTCGAAACGCGTTTATTGAAATCGATCGCTACCGTATAAATATTCAAATATTAAATATAACAATAACGCAATAAATCTTGTGACTGAGTGGTTAGCGGGCCGATGTCTGGCTGTATTCCCGTCAGGCAAGACAGTGACTTCCGTTCCCATGTCGACGGCGGAGGGCGGAGGGGTTCGTTAACGCCGTTTTTAGGGCGTGATCGCTGCAACGGCGCATGCCTGCATAATTTGCAGACAAATGCAATATTTCCCTGATTCATGCCTTGCATCTCCCAACCAAGCACGTCATTAGGCCGCCTCGTCACGTCCCGCCGCGGTCGACCTTGTATTGGGTTTTCGGACGATAATAGGTTACACTAAGGATGCATCCGCCGATCAGAACCTCGTTTCGTCCAAACAATACTATGTTTTTACAATTGCGAGGCTTAAAAAGTGCCGTGTCTCGACATTTTACTTGCAAATTTGTGTGATTATGCATAGTGGAGACCGGCGAAGATGTATTTACGCTTGCATTGTATGCATTGTGTGCCGAGTACGTGTGTGGGCACGCACCAATGTACCCTGTATAATGCGACTTCAACAAAACATACACTTCCCCTTCATTTCGTTCAGGTTCACTCGAGGATGACTGAGTCAAATTTTACTGATGTATCTCTCGAGTGTATCGCCGGCTGCTTTTAATTTATTTACCTCGCTATCCCCGTTTTCGCAAAAGCAACTGTAAACGCTTTTTGTCCGATTATATTCTTACAAAATTGCATCACGTTTTTTTTTAAATTCGTATCAACTGACACGTTTCTGTAGATATGTTACCTATACGTGTGAGTCTAAAACCTATCGCGTCATGTCCATTCCCTGTACATAGTCTGTGCAGCAGCTAAGTTCATCACGCAGTCGGACGGCGGAGCGGTGACAATTTAGAGCGGACTATGCATAATTTAGCCATTAATTCTCAGAATGACTCTTGGAAACTTCTATGTTAGCCAGACAGCGCTGACCAGCGCTGTTTTATGTATGCGACGGGATTGGATAAAACTTACAAGACTACGAAATTGTACTTTGTAATGTTCAAGTGCGCAGACTCAGCAAATAACTCATGCTAAGTTTAACAATGCCGTGTATTCTACGCGGGGTGCAATTTCAAACGAAATGCTGACTTGTGTGAACTTTTCAAAGGTTCGTACTATTGTCTCTGATCATGGTCAAGTTTCAGTAGATTGTGCCAGTGAAACAAAACAAAGTCTCATATTATATTTGTAGGTGCAGCGTGCGAGAGAAAGTTCGGGTAGGTTCAGGGACGCGCCGGGCTATTTGCGTCGCGCGGCGGGCGATCGACGGTGCAATTAAATTTGTAAACGTAGCTTTATGTTCCGAGCTAAATATAAGACGATACCGCGATGTTGCCGGCCCGTTCGCTGTCAAAGGCCACGACTTTCGTTCGCTGCATTTCTCATACTACAAGCACTCTCAAAGATGATTGCACGCAATTGTTCTTTGATGCACGTGCAACCACAATGCAGTTGTTTCGTGTTTCGAAATTCGCGTTTAACAGTCTGGTGAAATTGTATAAGACACTTTCACTCTTACACAAAACTGATCGGCCATTACGATTTTACATGAAATTTATTTTCGAACGCATCACGACTTACGACTTCAATTAATAAACGCTATATTTCATTCTCGACTGCTTGTGATTACAGACTGGTTTTCTAGGTGCACTCTGACAGGAGTAGGGACGTACAAATTGCGTGCAAGATTAAACCTTTTCCAATCAGGTAATCAAGTGTTTAATGGACCATTCGAAACCAATTAGATGCTAATCAATTGTGATGTATGTACGAACAAGATGTAGAAATAAAAACTGTACAATGTCGATATAAATAAATGATATTGATACCGCCAACGAGATCGTAATTTATGTCTTGCGGTCATGATGAAAATGCATCTCATTTCATCGCTTGACGCGAAGGACACGTGGAGAGATTCGCCAAATTGGTGCTTCGTTAAAACAGTGCTCCAACGAATGTAAATGATCATCATTTCAATTTGGTCTCCTTTTGAAAGGAATTTTAGCGAGTTTATTCCAAGTCTCAACTTGTACACGAATTAATTTACCTAACTGCCAAGGAACTAAGTTTAAGCTGTTGTCATTTATATTTCAAACTTTACACTGCATTTGTTCTTACAATTTCACGTGAATTCACAAGTTGTATGAGTTATAATTTAAACTGAAATACTCAACTGTATTTAACGCGAGAATGCGCGTTTTATCGTGAGCAGTAAACCGCTTTGGCAATAAAATTAACGCGTTTGAATTAATATTGTATTTAAATAATGGAGTAAATCACCATGAGAGATTGTCAGAATAGTGAGCAGAAAACGCTATTACGAAGGGAATGTACGAGATGTTGCAATTGGAACCGTTATAGGTAAAGTTCAGTAGTTCGTTGCGCCCGAACACCTCTGCGTTCATTATTTAAAGGTCAGATACGACAATAGGCAGCCCTTCGATGTTCTGACTTCGAATAAATCCGACCATCGTTCATAACGATGCCGAGTTTTCAGAGAATTCTCTGAATCTCAATAGAAGCCCTCGTGCTTTTTATATTAAAAAGTTAAGCCAAGTTTAAGACTTTTCCAAACAGCCTTTATAATCTCAACTCACACACGTTTTAGCTCTTGTCATATTGAAGTTTCTCTGTGACATTATTTCAGTTATATATTTCGTTGAATAAAAGTCAACTTCAATCCACAAGCAAACAATAAAAACTCAATTATAATGCCATCTGTATCTACGTATCACCAATACCTACTAATGGTGATCCTTTTATAAAACATAACCTTATTTCTGTTCTAAACTTAAACGTTATTGCCATATAGTTATAACGGTAACGGAATTGCAACGGTCCCTATTTCAAATGCATATTATAGACGGTCTGGGGCATAAATTTTGTTGCTATGCGTCCAAGCAATAGGCTGCGGACGACGGTCACATTAGATAGTAGATTTATGGATGCGTTGGCCGACGACTCGTCAACTTGATGTCGTTATCGTCAACTTAACAATTGTTGTACACCGAGAATAGGTACTTATAGTAAATATTCTCGGTCACTTTGGTACTAATACTAATGTTTATACTTAAGTTAGAATTATTGTATTAGTGTCAATATTTGTGGTTATATTTGCCTTGAAATATTTAGTACTAAGCGTTGGAATATTTGGGATTAATCTATTACTATTTTTCTTAGGAGAATATACTTGTATAGTATATTTATAGATAGTATAGATATATTATAGAAGCAAAGCTACCGTTCGTATGTACATAAGTCACTTAATTATCACCTTAAGTCATGATTAATTTTCGGGTTAACTTGACTAGTTTGGGTTGCACTTTCATTGCGACTGTCTAAGCTCATGCAGGCCTTGGGATGACTCCGAAATTAATCGGGCTGTTCTAGAAAACATGTGACGTGTGTTAAGCCAATGTTTATATATATTTATATCTATATGTTCATGGTTTAAGTTAGCCAATAAGCAAAGAAACTTAGAATCACCTCATGTTTTAAGTTGAAGGTTTATTAGTTGTCAGAACCAATAAGTTATAAACCTTTAGATAATTATTTTATATAGTACTTCCTACTATGTTTTGTATTCATTTCGATTATACCTAAAGATCTCTCGATGTTGATGAAGCAGTCTCAGCATATAACTAATTTTCAAAGGAATATTTGTATATTTTGTCATCCAACTCGTGAAATATAGAGGATTTAATAGAATTTATAATAATATGATGACTGTGATAGTTTTGAACAAATATGCCTATAACTATTAATATATTACAAAGATTATGTAATATGAATACGTAAACGTGGTACATACTAAACGTCTAATGTTGAGAATCGAAGAAGCAAACAGAAGCGAGTTTACATAATGGAATGGATATCCAATTCTCACCTTTAGTGGAACGTAAAAATATCCTATTAAATATTCCAACGATTTAAGCATAGCGTTATGGATTATTCCATCAAGGCTCGTAACTTGTATCAATACTACCCTAGTTTATACCATTGTCCGGCATAGGTCTTGTCCTTTAATTACTGGGCTTGGAACTTATATGCCGTACAGAAAGTCTGTGCTCAAAGAGTTCGAAAATTCTCCTTAAAATATTTTAGATATTAAAAAATATAGTGATAATGATAATATACGGGATCAATTGTTTACCTTTTTTTGTAATACAGTTTTGACTGCCTCGTTCGTTGAGTGGTTACAAGCGCGACTGCCGATCGAGAGGTCTTAGGTTGAAATCCCGGGTCGGGTGCTATTGGATTTTTCTAATTTAGAATTTCTAGTAGTGACTCAGAGTCTGGAATCGTGCCCGGATTATGGCAATAGGCTCACCGCCTATTCCATGGGACTTAAACCTAACTAATGAAACGTGGGAGTGTACTACACTCCTCTGCCTACCGCTTCGGGGATTACAGGCGTGATGTTACGTAATACAGTTTCATTGTTCAGACATCTACATGTTTTAACACAAAACATCATCATCATCCGCCGTTGGACATAGTCCTTCCCTTAGGATCTTTTTGTCCATAATCCCCACACTGGACGAGCTATAACTTCAGTTACATATTAATTTTGCAGCGGAAATTACATTTGTTATTGTTATTACAAAAGCAAAGCAATAACAAGGCGCTGTAGCATTATGTAATCGTAAGTGCGGTTGTTTTGCTGAAACTTTGTTGGCACGATGCTGGCACTGACCGTCCGCAACGAGTGTGTAATTGTAACGTGTAACAAACACTACGCAGTGCATGCACATCGACGTTGTCATTTCCACACAATCGTTAACAGCGAACCATAGAAAGAACGACAAAGTAGTTAAAATGTTATATTTATGACTCGCACATGAAGTCACTATTTTTCAAAGTTATAAATATGTCGTTAAAAATGTTGTTTCAAATGTTTACAGTACGTTACAATGTTGTGTTTGTTTGTGTGCGTGTGTGTGTACGTGATTTTCGAACCTTCCTCAATATTGCAATACCTATACCTAATATTGCTAGTAGATCGTGATGTGGTAGGTACAGTGTACGATAAATAGAAACGTTATTGTAATGCAGTTTGTTATCTCGAGTGTATTTTATTAGCTTCGAGTAAATAACTGTAGTTTATCACGATAACTTTTATATGCAACCGTGACGGTGTCGACTAATAATAGATTATAATAGTAGTAATTATATAAGCGACTAAAACATTGCCATCTGAACAACTGGCTATGAATTTAAAAACCGCGTAACGTTCCTCACGTCATCCAACGAATAAATAATTTTGGTACAAATAAACTATGATAAAGTATATTTATACAGAACATAAAAAATATGTAGTAAGTCGGCTGCGTTTATAGATTAAAAATTACATCCTGTCCTGGCAACCTGATGAGCAAATTTTTTCGGAAACAAAGATTTGCATTTAAATTATTGAGGAACCCTGTACCCTTATTGTAAAAAAGTGAGATTTAATAAGGCAAATTATAGAAACGTGGCGTTAACCGACCCATAGAGCAGGCTAATTTTCTACTTCACCTTTATGCAATTTACGTAATTATGTAGCGACATTTACGCCGATAATTTCAGCCTTTGCATATTTCTAAAATAATGGTAATAATTTTGCATATTGGCGAATTCGGCGTAAGAAAACGTTTATTTAATGATTTAGTGCGTTTACTGCGCTTGCGACAGATTGCTACTGGCTGTTAGTTCCAGCGGCCAATTAAATTTCATTCAAGTCGCGTTGGCTAAATGAATATCAATTGACTCCGAGCTTTGTTTTGTGCTAGCGGACCTTTTCTTTACAGTTGAAATCATTCTCTTTTCCAATTATAGCTTCTACAGTGTTTCCGCTCGATCTACTTATCGGCTGATAAAGTGACATACAGACATTTGACAGTTACCTTGGCTTATGGCTTTTACAACACCAGATAGCGGGGCATAATGTTTAAATTGTTTAGTTCTCTTTTATTCAATATATTTTTCTCAAATACAATATAATCACAATATATAAATAGACCGTATAATATTAAAATTTTTCCGCGTCAACATTAAACATAAATATAAATGTTGCATATACCAATTGAATACGTAATAAACGAGTGGATATTTGTATGTATAATTTTGTTTTTAGACATCAGTTTTTTGTTATTTCTCGACTGGTCAAACAATTGACATTTGGAAAAATCCATTAGCCACTTGGATCTTGGCACTTTTGACTTCCAGCTGCAGTGGTAAACAATGAAATTTATTGCAACCGAATGTTTATTTAAGCGTCGTTTTACTGTTTGTTTTTCAACACAAAACATCTAGAAATAGGTTGACAAGCCACCTTGAATGTACTGAGAGCGCATACAGGAGGGCTACTCGGCTGCAGCGATACCTTAAAAATAAATTTGTTCCACAACGAAATACTTGTATGCCAAAGAAGGCTATTTCGACTGGCTTATTGAATGTTATTGTTTTGATTTCATTCTTTCAGTCTTTTATTTAATTTATTCTTGGTTATTCTCAACGTTTGGTTGTCTCAGCTTCTATGCTTGTATGTATAAAGTAATTCCATCATCTGCTTTATCCAATTCTCAACATGCCATAAATGTATTTATGTAACATAACGCAGTAAAGCTAACCTCAATGTACATCAAATTTATTGTTTAAAAATTTTAGCGTCGCTTTTAACTTCACATATTGCGTTGTGATAAAACCAGAAAATTAAATTGAATCACACGTATGTGTTATATCCAAATTTTCGCACCGAATACTCAATTAAATTATCGTTAGCGTAAATGACATTCGCAATCATTTTAACAGTATAGCGTTACACGTGTTTTTTTATTCTTTGTTCTGAGATGAGACTGTTTTGCTGTTCGCTAACCTACATGCGACTACATCACTAAATGTTACATGTTTCTTGTCAATAAACATTATGTAAATATTTAAACACGTATCACGCTGTTATTTAAATGGATATAATGCAGCCGTACGTTTTTTACGCCGTAACATTTTGGCAAGCAACATTATCAATTCAAATCATATGGAGAGCTGTAGAATTCCATCCACTTGAATGATACTAAAGAGTGATATATGTATGTGCCGCATAAAACGTCGAAAGGATTTACATTTGAAAAAAATATTAAAGACAATAAACACATAGGTACCTACTTACCAAAAAACAAGTAGAACAATAAATCTTAAAACATAGAATTCCCTGCCATTAGCTAGCCGACGATACGTTTTTTTCAAGCGACCATAACCAACTTATCAGCCAACCGAAGTATCTCATACATTTGTGAGGCTCAAACGGGTTTGCATAGAGCTAGACGACGTTTTGAAATATCTTCAAGGAATCCCATCTAATCTCGTTTTATTATAATCGTAGTCAATACACATATATAACAATATAGCCGTTTGATCCTGATCCGGTTGTAACGTTTTTTGTATATCCATTAATTTTGAAGCGTATAAATTATTATAGTCAACTGAGACGAAATACAATTAAATACATCGCCAGTTTTTTTGTGTATACAAAATGTTACAAATTTTTGTCATTTAATATTCAATCTTGTATCTCGTTTCTCGTTCGACTCACAACATCATTTATGTGCAAGATAGAATTATGCATCATAGCGTATATTGGTTTGTTATTATAATCAGCTAATTTTATTATTTTTAAAAAACGACAGATAATTGAGTAACAAGTTCATTATTAGATTTAATGTGTTTAATTCCGCCCGTTTATTTCAGACGCTCCAATGCAATTGATGTTCACAGACAAAAATAAATTATTGTTCACCGTTCCGACGCGCACGACCGACTTATCTCTTTTTACATACAATGAAGATAGTCGTGGATCGATCGCCACGCCCCCGCCCAATTCGACTAATTGCCTAATTATTTTTATTACCCGTTTGTTTCGAGCTCCACCATCTCGACCCATTTTTCAATTAATGCCACACGAAAAATGCGTAAATCTCTTTCGCCGGAGAGGCAATTCGTTAGTGACCTCTTGTCACGTTCCTCGTGAGAAAGCTATAATGATATAAGAGAATATCTTCAGTTCCCTTCCATTCAATGGCGCACATACTTCATCTGACCTACCAGTATCATACTTCAAAGAAATATTTGGAATGGCCCGGACCGTTAATGAGGGATTCTACCTTAGGACAATCCGAGGCCCGGCATCTTTGTTGTCGACACTGAATACTTTCTGGAATTATAATGAGTGGCACCGGGGCCTTTGTTTCTCTGTTTAGACCTTGATCGATGGGCACCATCTTGTTTTTAAAAATTTTGCCCGTCCAACATCCATTTACATTAACAAAATAACATGTCGTATCAGTTGTGGTATAGTTTCCGGGCATTGTGCGCAATAAGAATGTATTATGTAAATTTTCTAGATGTTGACGTGAAACTAAGTTTCCTTGAATTTTGCATGTAAAATCGCCTAGTGCAAGATCGGGCAAGGTAGAAAAAATGGCAGGGTTGCAACGTGCGATTGTTTTATGATTAGTTCCTTTAAAGTACAATGCTATCTACAAAACATGTCAATATCTTCAAAGGCGATCTAACTAACGTTTACATTTAATGATAGGTGATACGAGTCGAGTACGATAATGTAGTTACTGAACAATATGATTAATGCCGATGCGTCATTCGTGTTAAAAATAAACAATGCAAGTAGTTCATATTAACATTAAATAGATATTAGCGACGTTCGCGTTAAGGCGTCCGATGAGACCGGCGGCGAGGCTTTTATGGTAAAAATCGTGAACAAAACAACCGCGCCGGTGTTAGGTAATCGAATTTAGTGGGGCCCATTGTGCGGCCGAGGCCAAGGTCTTCATTGTTTACAGCGCGCTTCTACGCTGCATTCGTAAAGCTCGGAACTGACTTGATGTCCTTTTAGCATATGAAAATTATTTCATGAGTAATTCGTTTCAAGTAGACTACAGAATAAACTGGACGATAAAAATTTACTGAGCTGCTAATAAATTACAAACGTCAAAAACGGAAGGTAGGACAAGAAATCAAACCGAACGTTGCGACACTGATTTAAATTCGAGCAAAATTCTAAAACTGCATGCATGATTACTTCAGCCTCCACGCGTTATCTATCTGTCACTATAAGAACGTTGATATTCAGAAACTGGCAGAGATTAATGATACGATTTAGGTATCGGCGTTGACCTTGCTTACGTATTCATACTATCAATTGTTCCTAAACAATGTAAACGCATTACGTTCCTGTGTACGGCAGCGGGCAGCGATACTATCTCGTGTTAACAATTTACATTTTAGTGCTATGTTTTTGTGACATGTTAATATGACCGTAGATTGTATAAATTTTAATGAACGTGTTGTTGTTTAATTTTATCGCGTCGTTCAGAGCGTTATGCAATGTTTATTATGTTCAAATAGAACCCACACTTCGTTATTGGAGATTAGTGGATGCATTATTTAAAGCAAGCAATCCGTTTGCGCTAAGTACAGAGTGGTTACTGTGAGTTGGAAGATGGCACACGATAATTCAATACGTGGATTGACACCCAAGCGTCGAGTCTTCGTCAACATCCGTACGTACCTACTAATTACGTAGGCGCGGGTCATCGTAGGAAATTTCGAGGCACGTTCCTCGGTATGTATTTAAATGGCGCCACAAAGGCACCTTGACGCCCGTTTTATACATTTTGTTTTATGCACGAGTCTTTTGTGTCACACTTTATGCGTTAATTTGATCTCTATTATGTCAGCCCAAGGTCTGTGTTAAGTTGCGGGCAAAAAAAACACGAATGTGATACCCGCGGAACGTTCTGAACGAATCGCAATATTCGTAAACATTATGGTGAAATATTCCCGGGACAGCAGACAAACAATACGCTATCTTCAATAGAAGTAAAATTAGACACTTGTAAATAATTTGTTAGGTACTACAAATTTGCGTAATACTAATTCTAAAACCAGCAAACGAAAAGTTTTAAACAGGATTGAACAGAATTAAAATAACACCAAGTTATTATGGCACTTAATTAAGTGCGTTATAGGAGCAATATTTTATATCTGGTATTCGAGGCTAGCCCGCGCAGCTCGGCCAACGCTGGTCGGTCTGAATGAGAAAGTCGGGAACCGGTTCCCATGCTACTCCCACTAACGTCAACTTTCAAATCACAATAGACTAAGCTTATCTCTACTAAACTAAACGGACGGCTTCTGTTCGTTGTTAAATTTGATAAATGTTTTGAAAGATACTTCACGCCATATAGTCAGTCATTTGCGGCCAGTCAAATGAACAGCAGTGTGGAATTTTTTAGCTATATTAGACATTGCACTATCCATCAATACTGTTTAATAGAATTGAATCACGCGGGTTAGAATCGGAATGCCCGCAGCCACACGTTGTCGTCGGAACTTTATGCTAGAATGTCCTTTTCCAACAAAATCGAGCGTGTGAATGATTGTTTAACTTATTTTTTTATTAAAACGCAATCACTCACGCGGGTGCTATTACGTCTCATAATTTAAACTTAAGAGAGAAAGGTTAATGTTTATGTTTTAACACGACCGTCTGACTAGCCTTAAGTGGCCAGAAGAGACCACTTCGGCGAACGAATGTGTAGAAAACCATGTGGCGATAACGATTGTTCCGTAAGGATCTATCAACGCTCGTTTAGAGAGCCCATATTGCATACTTTTGTGATTAATATCGTTGGTGACAACAGCTATGATATTGAATATTTGGAAGTTTGTGGTTAACGGCGAAGTATAAAACGTTTCTCGTGAACTCTATCCAATACTAAATACTATATTACATGCCTTTAATATCTTTTCGGGCCAGATTAATTACATGACACTTCAGTAAGCCTTTTAATTGCAGCCAAAGGCTAGTCTCGAGCCCACATCTACATTAATATTTACATTAAAACAATGCATACGATCACTTCCTACACATGGATATCCTTGAAAATATTCGAAGGTAAAATTGAACGTCTTCCGACGTTAAAATTATTAGCCAAATTTATATGAAGCATGTATTTAAATACATTTAGTTCATTAATCAACCGCACCGATCAACTAAAAGATAAAGTCTGTTTAAATTTGCCGAATAAACAAACACGATAAATCATCCACTGAGCCCTTGAGTAAGTACCTACAGATTAAAAGATACAGCGAACGGTTCTAGATATGACAAATCGAATTAAACCAATACTTGAAGCAGATATTATTCGTTTGCGCATTACCAATTTTATTTTCGCAGCTTGCCGAAATGAAAATACCTAATGCCTTTATTGACTGGGCGACCTCGCAGACGACATGTGTTTGTTGAACGCAAACTTTTAAATATCGCGCTGTTTTTGAACAGGTACACTGTCGCCAACGGACAGCGCATTGGATACTGTGGAATTTAATAGTCAATGTAGCAATGGAAGTACGTAATGTGCAATCGTTTATCTAACCCTTTGTTGGGCCCTAAATAAATAATGGGGGAGCGCGTACGCGCATCGCTTCCTCGACGTGTATCGGTCGAATGAGCGCATTGAGACGCGCCCGCACTTTTAATATAAAATGGAGTCGACACAAACTTTGTTATTTTTATTCACCGGCCAAGGCCAAGAGCGCCGCGCTGCAGTCGCCGTATCGATACGAAAAAATACTATCTCATAAACAAGGTCTTCGTGATATTATAATTCTTGAAATTTATACGCCAATTCGTATTAGACACACTTGTGCCTCCCCAACGAATTCTGTTACGAGATTTTTGTTGTTGTATACAGTTTTTGTTACGTTTTAAATTTAAAATTATTTTATCTCAAAGCCTAAAATGTTTGACTAGTGGAAACAGAGACGAACGTGTGTGTGACAGCGAAAGCATAAAATTTCGTGTTCCCGTTCCCCAAGCCCCCTCACTTAACGGCCCGGAAGCGAGCTGCAAGTACCGGCGGAGTAAGCAAACAACATGCGACTACGTTTGACTCACCTTGCAATTTTAGATGCCTTATCATGTTTAGGTTTTGAATGTCGCCATAACAAATATTATATTCTCAGCGCGGTGTAGGGTTACATAATTTATGTGCTTACGTAACTGGGGCAAGTACTTCGTAAATGTTTTTGTTGATTACATTAAAATAACCAAGGCATTGTGCGCTCAAGGTTACCCATATTAGGTGGTCGCATTTCCGTTACACAAAGTTCTCGAGTACCTACATTACACACGAGACGTTCCGTTCTTCAAAACATGTCCTTTGCATTCAAATAAAAACGCATACTTATTAGCGATGTCTGTATTCAACGTATTCATTAATATATTATTTAAATATATGTGGAACTAAATTAATGAGCATAATGCATGCGTGCTTATGCATAACACTGTCACAATGACATTTATTTTAGCCGCGGATACATTGATTATGCGCGTAACACATCTTGTTATGTATGTGTTTGATAATAATTTAATAATTGGACAAAATAAAATTCGCGTTCAAAATCATAAAATGTTCGCATCAACAATATAATCGCGAATTTTTTTTTATCTCCACGTGAATGTAAACACAATGCTGTGTTGACACGCCCGGCGATACGAGACCCGGTATCTAATTCGGCTGACCTTGGCAATGAAAAAAACAAGTTTTTTGCGCGCAACCTTGGAATTTTATTTTGCTTTTTGCTCGGCGCCAACTTCACCGCGCTCGAAACGCCTTTTGATGTAAGTGGCGCAACTCTTTCAAGAAAATAACGCTTCGGTATGCATAACTATTGCCGCATCGGTTGTCGGATTACGTTTACAATTTACGGTTAAATATTACGTCAATAATACGTATAAAAACTCTATATCTGACGGTTTCAAGTAATAGGTTATAATAGTGAGTTATAAATGAAAATTATCATATCCGTACTATAATAGAGTACTCTTTTTGTATTATGATTACATTGCAAGTATTATTATAACATTATTGTTCAACATTTGGACTTTTACAACAATTTTAATACTTGTAATACCAATGCGTTACGACTTAAAGAATATACATATAATTATGTCATTATTGTGTCCATATTGTAATTTACACTTTCGTGCCATATGTTTACTGCTAAATTTACTACGCCATGTACAAGGTCGGTTTTATTTGCGAAGATGTTCTATGCAAATAGATAGTCGCAAATTTGGCTTTAATACTCATGTTAACAAAATTTTATCTTTTAACCTTTTTTTGTATACATTTACAGTATGATAACTACGGTAACCGGTATTCAACAAGACTGTTGTAATTTTGTGGTTAGGTGTTGGTGGTTTCATAATTTTGAGGCTTCCATCCTAGACATGTTGACGTCTATGCAACTTATACTTTGCAAAACGTATAAATTTGTCTGTGATATTTGTTGTTCTATAATGGATTGTTCTGAAGTTGAATTTGTAACTACGATTATATATATAGATAAACTTAGACTAAAATCAGTTTGCCAGGCGGTTTCTGGTACTGTTTAGTGGAGGCTTATGTCCAGCAGTATGACATTAAAATTTCAGCTAACAGCAAATATAATAATTACTTTAACAACGTTGACAACATCGTCAATTAAGAAAAATAAATATAAATGAATTGTTGTGTTGTTATTAAAGATAACACTCATTATCAATTCAAATGTTCGTAATAGAGAAACTCGTTTATGCATTCATCATTCTCTTACTACTAAACGCCTACGACAAGAAAATGTATTGAGTATTCATACACACTTAAAATTCATATTTAAATTCTTGCAATATGTATTGTACTCGCTAGTATACTTGTGCACTTATTCAGGGTTGTCGCTTGTCAAATAATATTTTTTTACGTTTTATTGAAATAAACATTTTTTTTAAATATCTTAGTAATTAGGAATAGATTTATAAATAGTATCAGTTTTAATAGATTAAATTTCAAATATTTATTTCCCA
Source organism: Parelbella ahira ahira (assembly GCA_018244795.1). Lineage (NCBI taxonomy): Eukaryota > Metazoa > Arthropoda > Insecta > Lepidoptera > Hesperiidae > Parelbella > Parelbella ahira. The sequence goes on along the minus strand of DWME01002006.1, from coordinate 2,546 downwards.
TTAATACGTTGTTAGAGTTTTTATCGGATCTTTTCTTGACACTTGACAGCCCAAGCATAGATAATTAATTGTCACACTACATATACTTCCTACGTGACATTCGCAAAACGCACGGATTTAAATTCAAACTTAAATATTGTTTACTGCTAAGTACATGTGTACTTGTGCTGCCAATAGTTGCTCATCGTTGTATTAAATATATTTACAATGCGATATGGAATTCATCTCGATTAATTTAGTAAATTATATTTCATGTTTATACTTTATAGTACTAACACTCGAGTTCTCGAGAGTGGTAATTCCCTATAATACTTTGTGTGTTTTAAAAACTTTAAGTATATAGCATACAAATGGGGCTTCATTAAATGAGTATGTTATTTCAAAATACTTTATTTTAGTTAGTTTATATTAGTTAGGTAGTTTTAGTTTATTTATTTCAGTTTTCTAGCACACATAGCTCAGGACGTCCTTCAGCTATGTGGAGTGATGATATACGTAATAGTTCACAATAGTTGGCAACGGACAGCTGATAATCGAGCTCAGTGGCGTGCTAATCGGGAGGCCAAGTCTACGTTCCACTGTGGACGGAGAGAAGCTGATGATGACGTTAATTCCTTTTTTCTGTCTATTGTTCAGACATCGATAATCACATAAAATGTTCACTTTATACAATCATATTTCTAAGTATAACATGAATTGTTTATATAAAAACTTTCCTCTATCCACAGAGCTGGAGCTGGCGCGAACGGTATATTCTCGAGAAGACTGGACTTTTCCACTTTCAATCTCCTGCCGAAGCACAAAGTCAACTCATATCAGATTAAGGTAAGTCTTTAAGTATGCGCCATTTTAGTATATTGAAGGCAGTTAGTCTAAACACAGCGGCTCGTTTGGCTATATTGGGACCGGCTAAAAAGTATTAAGATTCGATCGAGTTTCAATTAAACGTGAAACATATTGAGAAAATGGAATTTTTTACGTATATGCCACGATTTAAGGAGTTTCTAAATCGTACCCATAAAATCCAAAATATCTAATGGTATTAGTTTTTATCATTTTGCTCACGTCCACATTGAAGCAGTTATTTTGTAAAGCAGATATTAAGTATTATGATCCGCTCAAGTTACAATTAAACGTAAAATATATTGAGAAATTGGAATTTTTAACGTAGGTACCACGATATAATCGAATTTCTTAATCATACTCATAAAATGCAAAATACTTAAATATGTTGGTTTTTATGCCTTTGTAAAATAGTCCAAAGCATTTACTTAGTAAAGCAAAGGCTTAGAAGCTATTTTATACAAGGACAGTAATAACATATTTATTTTGAAATTTTAAAATGAACATTATCATTAATAAACTGTCCTCGGAACGTACATTATGTGTGCTTTGTCATGTTGCATACTCTCTGTTGACTTTTGTTCATTTATTTGCGCACCCATCTCCCTTCTTTGTTCGAAAATGACACCCGTATGCAGATAAAAATATTGTTTCGTTAACGTTAATAGGTATTTAAATAACCAAGTGTCTTAAGTAAGATTTTTTTTAAAGGCGGTAACAGTAAAAGAAGGATAGAAAAGGATTCTTTTTTAATAAAAAATTAGCAAATAGCGGTACATCAGTCTATTCCCAAAAGTATTCTGCCTTATAATATGCCTATTTGTTGGATTATAGGATTGAATTGCATTCCATTTGTGTTAACAATTTTAAAATTTGCTGCTTCAACAGCGATCTGTCTGCACTTTCATATAATTTGTCGTATGTCAGTCCAGATAGTGCAAATGGACATGTTGAGAATTCGGAAGGAAGTTTGATCAAAATGGTCATTACAAAAAAACTCGTGATGACTGCCAAAAGTCCAGTAAGTGTACTTGGAACTGTTTTTCTTCAAGAAATGGTACGATAGATCAAAAATAACAAATACGCGATCAAACAAACACATGGAAAATGGCAATTCATCTGTCCATCGCCAATTTAACATGATTGTGTTTTGTCAAATTTACGAAGAGAATATTATTTTTACTATAAAGGGAATTATATTAAAATTAAGTGAAATACAGCCTGATTGACATTTAAATAATGACATTTTAGCTATTGGACGTTTTGACTGACTTCTTAAAATTCGGCACACACTAAGGTTAAGAATTCAGGAATTAAATAATATTTTGTTCCTACACCATGATTTGAAATATAGAAAAAATTATCGTCTTTTGCACATTATAGTGATAGATATTCAAGTAATTTATCAACGTGAAAATGTTCGTAACTGCAATCTGGGTGTATTAAACGGTGCGACTAAAACTCGCATAGCTGTAACCGCCTCTGGGCACTTCACTCAACGCCTTTTTCGCTCGTTAACGAGGGACACTTACTGAGTCTCAACTCCACGGTCTCTCAAATCTAAGCTCTCAGTTGTCGACTGAAGTGATTGTGAGTGTGGGTTAGTAAAGACCTGCAAGTGTTTGTTTCTTCACTTAATTACCTACATGCTGCTACTGTATTTTGTATAGGGAGACACTAAAACGAGCTGTGTGTCGAGTGCA
>DWME01002005.1:0-22394 GCA_018244795.1 Parelbella ahira ahira | reverse complement strand
CCATGGCCTTAACCCTCTCAATGTGAGAGGAAACCCATATTCCCACATTGGAATGACAAATGGATCGATTATTATTATTTATAAAGCAAAACTTATAATACTCTCTGATTCGATCTTTGTCAGTTATTTGTGAAAATGTGGTTAATACGAGAGATAACTTTTATGTCCTAGTCATATGTATAATGTCGTTTCCGAGGAATAAGCAGATATAATAGAAATTAAATCATTTGGTCATTTAACATAGTTTAGCATGCATTTTGTTATTTTATTTTTATATGTATGAAAGATATTGCTGGACTTATGACTTCAATATTCACTTATGTCTGTAAAAACGTATGTTTACCATTGTTTCAACTTCAAGTTTATCAACTGTCTGCTTACCACAATACTCGTACCAGTGCTCTCGGTGCTCACTTCCAGATCAGACGGCTGCACGGGGACACGACCCAAGATATTATATTATTATTATTACCTTGGCGGCGGCACTGCCGCGCCGTGCCGGTATAAGAATCACGCGTTTCTCTTAACTAGCAAATTGTTCTAAAAGATTCCGATTACTTCAAAATTCTTAACAAATTGTTGTATAACATATTTACTGAGGGTCGATCATTCCGAAATCCAACCCCATCGTTTGGAGGCGACGCGGACGCCTCGCTCAGCTCGCAATTTCGCTAAATCGGATTCACTGCCCTAGGGTTGTTAATTTTGCATTATTATATGATTTAATTTTATTTTATTCTTTTTAATTTATATTACATATTTTCAACCTCCTGTCTGCGTCCTGCCTGTCATGACCTACGCAGCCGAGACGTGGACACTGACAGTGCGACTGGTCCACCAATTTAAGGTCGCTCAGCGAGCTATGGAAAGGGCTATGCTCGGCGTCTCTCTGAAGGGTCGCATCAGAAATGAGGCGATCCGACAGAGAACCAAAGTTATCGACATAGCCTATAGGATTAGCAAGCTGAAGACGTGACAGTGAGCTGGTCACATCTGTCACAGAACCAATTGCCGTTGGAGCAGACGTGTTCTGGGGTGGAGACCGCGACTTGGCAAACGTAGCGTAGGACGCCCTCCAGCTAGGTGGAATGACGATATACGTAAAGTGGCTGGCAGTGGTTGGATGCGAAGAGCTGAAGATCGAGCTCAGTGGCGTGCCATTGGAGATGCCTATGTCCAGCAGTGGATGGGAGTAGGCTGATAATGATGATTATGATAATGATGACGTAAAAAATTATAATACTCACACTGGCTTTATCAGTACATAAAAACAATTCAATTTGACGAGTTAATCGTAACACCATGCCTGTAATCCCCGAAGGGGTAGGCAGAGGAGTGTAATACACTCCCACGTTTCACCAGTTCCGTTTACATCCCATGGAATAAATAGGTGGTGAGTCTTTTGCCATACATCGGACATAGATCCAGTTTCCGGGTCACTACTAGAAATACTAAATTAGAAAGGTCCAATAGTACGCGACTTGGGATTTCAATCCAGGGCCTTCCGATTAGCAGTCGTGCTTGCAACCACTCGACCAACAAGGCAGTTTTTGATGAGTTAAATATGGCAATTAACACACTAATTTGATTTTATGTATTTTTTTCAGAGCCCAAATTATGGTAACAAAGAAGTATCCCAGTATTGCTTAGATAAGCATAACGCGGTCGATATAGAACCGTGCACAAATACATGCGATGAAGAAGCGTAAAGTATTAGTGTTTTTAATATGTAGCTAATCTATCCGTGATGCTATATCATCACTGCAGGGTTAAACCTCTGACTATACCATCGAATACATAATCTTGGTGGTCATGAACAGACTTTTTTCATATCTTGTTATCATACATACGAATATCAATAAAATTATGAATTGATTATAAAATAAGGTTTTATTATATCTACACAGACATGATTGACGAAGTGGTGGTTTTAGACAAAATATTGTTAAATTTTTAGCGAAGTTCTGTTTGTCGAAGTATATATATAAAATATATTTCCTGAACGCAGAAATAATGACGAATCTAACAGTGTATCGTATACAAATAAATAATAACTTACAAAATTAATTGTTTCATTTATGATCTAAGCAAGTAGGAAATATAATTATTAATGAATGTAACTATTCAACGGAACTATCGATTTCATTCAATTATTCTAAATCTATGTGTTTTCTAATAGTAATTCCAAATGCGGTTTAGTGATTTGCGGTTTGTAATAATTAAACTTTACATGGCTGTATATTTAAATTACATTTATCAATATATTACGAAGAACAAAAAAATCTTGTCTTACGTCATCACGTACGACATTTTGTGAAATAATTTTCTAAAGGGCACCGCAAAGATTATCAAAATTTCCTTTAAATTTGGCTAGTTATTATGCTTAAGAAGCCTAATTCAAAGTTGAAGCGCTATATTGGTATAACAGCGGGCGTTTTTGTCGTGGTTGAAGCGTTAGGTTTTGCGGTTTCATACGGAGTGTGGTATAAATTGAACACAGAAAGAGGTATCCATGAACTAAATTCGATTTGTTTTCTGTGTATTCATAATTAAGTACCATATATTCCTAATAAACATGAAGTAGTTGTATCCCAGTTTTAAACTGGACTATTAAACAATATTTTTATTGGTGTTTACTGAATTTCTCTTGCCCTATTAAAAAGTAACTTCGATTCTAAAACAGAAAGTGCTAATTAACGATCATAAGTTTATGCGAAATATATATTTTACTTTGTACGTTTCATAACCTGTTTGAAGTAGTAGTCAATCCCTACAATCAACTTGCTGTCTGATACCAGTTGACTGAACTATTTTGTTACAGACGTTTAACTTCTGTAATTTTGTGTTCACATGGGTTAGATATTGCTAATTTATTTTGTCCATAAACATTTTACTGCTCCTACTGTAATAACCAAGTGATTAATAAATTATATCTGTTAATTAATGACTAATTTCAGATTTTCGTTATTACATGCACAAAAACTACAACTGGGTGTTGGACGCATACTATTCGCTGGGCGAATCCGTTGGTAACCAAAAAACACGCGAACTTGACCACAAAGTGTGGACTAACGAAGGCAAGATCTAACCCTCGGTGAGATGAATATTGCTGTTAGGTCCACTTTTTGGGTGGTAACATTCGGAGTTATCGGCTACGGCCTATTTAACTTTGTCAAACCTGATGATGAACTCCTTGAAAAGGTCATTAATAGCTTTTTTTATTTTGTTCATGTGTTGTGGTCACTGATTTATTGTGTCGTAACAATTATTGTTTTATGTTGTTGTACATTTACCACTTAAATTTTTGGCCACATGGATAATAATCCTTATTTATATGCATTATATATGATTGCTTGTATGTATTTATATATAACCTTTTATTGAAATTACAATTTTTCAGATATCTGTATCTTGGTTATGCAAAGTCACAAACATATAACTGTTTTATGTATTAACAGTACACATTAAAATAACCCTCTTAGAGTGTTTATAAGACAAATTCAAATTCAAATTTGGTATAAGTACATAATAATACAATAATAACACAACAATAGTATCTAACATTTCACATTAGTCACACTACTCACTAGAGAAGTTTAGTTCCAATTAGGTAAATATGTACATAGATGAGAACATAAATGTTTGGACTTGAGATTAAATTGATATAATTAATTTTCACACCCTGTCCCAGACTGCCTCGTTGTTCGAGTGATTGTAAGTGTGACTGTTGATCGGGAGGTCCTGGATTGAATTTCCATGTTGAGTTCTATTGGATTTTTGTAATTTAGAATTTCTAGTAGTGACTCAGAGACTGATTCTGTGCCTGGTGTATGGCAATATGTTCACCACCTATTCTATGGGACTTAAACATAACTGGTGAAATGTGGGGTTGTACTACACACTGCTCTGCCTACTCCTTTGGGCATTAAAGGCATGATGTTCCTTTTTTTTGCAATGTCCTAAACTGCATTATTTATGTCATTATTTTTTGATCAATGTTTCAATTTACCAACATAACATTTTTCAATCTATGTCTCCATTTATTTGATAAGATAGACACAGAGCACAGCTGCAATTGTATCTATTTTATATATAACTTATAACTCTCTTCATACACACATGTCGGTTTTGAAAACTGCTAACTACTCCGTCAGCCAGTATCTGACTTAGTTAAAAGAGCTTAGTTCATTTTCAAAGTGAGGCTGCATGTACATCATAAGAGTCTCATCTTAACCATTTTTATTATGGTTCCATTCTCTTATGTACTTAAAACTTCCTTTTGTGCCACGGTTCAGGTTAAGCTCCGAGCTGTGATCCAGCCAAGCTCAAATGTAATTTAGTAACTTATCCAATGCTCCAGTTGGCTGTCCTTACTGTCTTCTTTATTTAGCACTAAGTGTTGTCTGTCTGCTCTGTAACTCCACTTAAAGAAATCTCCTCTGTTAAAGAATGCACTTCACATCCATCCCAAGCTTAGTGTTTATATTCCTTGCATATTAACCATTAAATATAAGACAATATATTACATTTCTTCAATCATTGTTTTAAAAGACTATTAAAAAAATTCTAAGTACTTTTCCCTCCAACATATTTTTATACAAATTTCAGCACAGTGATTAAAACAGTATTGACATGTTAAGTATAATTTATAGTTAGATTGATATTTTTTTTGCATAATATGTATAAATATTTCACAAGAAATCAGTGTCTACTATACAATCATTGATATTTTATTATTGTGTCCATTATTATATTCATCATGTTTGATCACAATCACATTTGTTTATATTATAATTACTGACCCTGAGGGTTGTGACCCCTGAGAAGGTTACTTTTGTTATTACAGGAGTTTACAATAAAAAAGTAATACCTGTGTAAATAGTAAATCATTAAAGAAACAATAAAATGTAGTATTAAAGAATTAAATATCACTGTTTAAGAACATGAAAAATAAACTTACAGCTTACATTTTTTAAATCAGTTTCTCAAATAGTACCATTATAGTGAAGGGGTTATAGGGTTGTTCACTTAACTACATATTTGGTGTTTGTGGGTCATGACTCATGACATACAAATTGTTGAAAAATAAAGGGTCATTTTATGTTATATCACATATTATGTTTTTTAATGGGGGTGTGTTTTATAGTTATTCGTAATAACTATCTTGCTTAATGTGTTAATGTCATAATAACTACAAAATTATACCACAATACAATTATGTCTGGGAAGCTTTTGGAAAAGCTGTTACTTTGGAACGTTCAATTGATTTCATCAATTAGATTAGACCTACTAACATCTATTATGTTCTCAGTAAAATTTTTGGGCCACCCTTAATTTGTATTGTTCATGTGTTTTGTGTACTTATACTTTACACTAATCCACATGAGTTTAAAAACAGTTAGAGTTATAATTTTGAGTATTATTAAACATTAAATTAGATACCCTGATTGCTCCTTCGGTATTTTCACAAAGCAGCTAAATTTGTTTTCATTTTTCAGTATCAGCAAGAAGCCAAAAACACAGACGCGAAAAGGTTAAGTAAAGACACGGTGGCCGTACTAAAGGCAGCCAGTGCACCAAGCCCCGAACTCGGCAAGAAAATTAACGATTTATTGAAAAAATGAGTGACAAACATTCAGTATTAGAAAGATTGAGCAGGCGGGACGCACAGCGCTTAGAAAAACTACAAAAGGCACACAAGGCAAGAGAGGAAGTCGACGCTTCTGATGAAAACGAGGACTACTTCTCCGGAGCATTCAAAGTAAGGTCAGAATATGTGGAACAGTTACTAGCCCAAGTGCCCACGTTAGATACTAAAGTTTTGCCGTCTCATTTTGACAACGTTAAGAGAGAAGTCAATGAGTTACAAAAGTATGTGGTCACGTCATCGTTTTTCCTCAAGGAGTTCAATATGCGCAAGTATTTGGGTATCGTACAGAATTTGCAAACGAAGTGCTATGAATTAGAGGATAGATATGTCCCAAGGAAAAAGTTTGGTTTCACTCGGAAAAAGTTGCCGAAATCACACAGCCAGAAGCAAAATTCGGTGGACGAAAACGATGCTGCCGGTAAGCTTGATAGCAATAAATGGGACGAAAAGCTGTTTGGCTTTGATTCTAAGGAGAACGTGGTGTTATCATTGGACAATGACGAGCTGTATCAAAGGGATGTAACGTTACGTAACTTAAAGAATTGTACAGTAGGGCTTACAGGAGTCATGGGCACCTTGCACATGACGAATCTAGACGACTGTATCATTCTGTCTGGGCCGGTGACGTCATCGGTGTTTGTTGAAAAGTGCACGAATTGTAAAATTGTCACCGCGTGCCAGCAGCTCCGAATGCACACGTCAATCAAATGCGATATTTACTTGCACGTGACCAGCAAAGGAATAGTAGAGGACTGTTCGGATATCCGCACCGCGCCTTACAACTTGCAATATAACGACTTGGAAAAGCACTTCAATATGTCCACATTAGATAGACGTAACAATAATTGGGATAGGTTAGACGATTTTAACTGGTTGGCGCCGGATATACCGTCGCCGAATTGGTCAGTTTTGGATCCGGATCAGCGAGTTTATAATTGGGACGAATGGTGGTCAAAAGTCCCTTTGTAGTTATATTTCACTGAAATATTTTGTGTCTGTTTATAAAGAAACGGATCGCCGGCCTGTGTTCTGTTGATTAATATCCCAGAGAACAATTTAGCGTTCCAACTTTGTTACAAAAGCAATGCAATAAATAATTTACAAGCAACGTTTGCTTGTGTGATATTTAACAACTAATGCCTATTCTTGATTTATTGAAATCCATAAAAATACAAAAATAATTTCCATAGCCACCGTTATTAAAAAATTATACATATATGAATATTGATATCTTTACAAATTATTCGATTGCTTCATAGCCCATGGTAATTCTGTATAACACATTACTTAGCCATCATATTGTTTTAAGTAGTTAACCTATACTATAATTACTTCTGTTAATCAACACATAATTTCATAACATTTACTCTTAAACTTAAAAGGAGGAAGATAATATGTCATTTATGATATATAATTTTTATATACCTAGCTATATCTGATATTTGTATTCATTGGCTGTTTAGTTAGAAATATGAATATTAAATTTTATTTACTAAATAAAAGCAGTAATTAATTCAGTTTAAACTATGCTATAACTGTACTGTATCCTGCATCAACTGTTCTCCTGATTTGTCCTGGCCTGCTTTGCTGTGTTATTATCCTGTGTTTAAAATATTATTCACACTCAAAAACAGGTATATATATAATCCTATTGATACTGTCATGAAAACTATACTCATATAATATTGTAATAAATCAGTTGCAATGAAATAAAGTACTTTATTTTTGTTTGTATAACTTAGGATAGATCAAGCAACCAGTAGAATACAATTAGCATTTGATATGAAAAGTGTTTGTAAAAAATAATTTGATAGAGTAAATTAATAGTAACTGCTTGGTTTAACACAATAGCATTTATTAAATTAAATAATGGTTTATATGAAAAAATAAAATTATTACCTATATCAAAATTGTAGTCTGATTTATCCAGATAATCTCTGGCGAAGGTACTAGGGTGTAAGTTATGTGAAAGGTTAGATAAATAAAACATTAATGCTAACAATGAATACGTATTTATTTCTACAGTGAAAATATATAAAAAGTCAAAATATTGAAACATCACAGTGTCTATCTATATTAATATTATTAAAACAAGTAATATAGTCTAGCAGGCCATGAAAAGCAAAATAAATTCGTATATAACATTGTGAACAAACTAGTTAAGATAGTCATGTCAAGATCATTAAAATAAAATATAGGTATATATATATGTATATTTTCTAACAATAGTGAGACAAATATGGTCTTTTAATGTCAAAAATGGCAAAAGGAAAACGTAAATATCTTTTATCTTATAAGCCCAAAATAGACTTTCAATTGGTGAAAACTGGCAAAAATAAAAATATCTTAGAATCTAGGAGTTGCACAAGAACTAATATGCTTTCATTTTATTTCTAACATTAAGGCTTATTATATCACAAAGCAATTTTATCATCAAACCAAAATGTCTTGGGGGCAAGTGGCTAACAAAAGATTTTAAAACATTTACATCTGTATGAAATAATTACAGAATATGAACAATATAATATAGTAAATGTCAACTTATAATATGCAACAAGTCTTGTGTCGTAAAAGACATCAGTCTTTTTGAATTTCATAAGTTGATAACATTAATGGAATAAATAATAATCTCCTGAAAATCAATAAATACAGTAAGTCTATTGACTGTCTATGAAAATAATACTTACAAATTATATTCAATTTTTTTCATTACTGGGTGGCCCTGATACCATATATTCCACACAAATTAATTATTGTGGATTGATAATAAAAATATATGGGACATATTAATAATGTTTAATAAACCTGTTAAATTTCCAAAGAATATGTGATATGATTCATTTGTATGGCATATTATATAGAATTGTGGATACTTCTAAATGCATTAATTCCTTTTAAAAATGCATTATGATGAAACTATCTCTACTGGACCAGGAAAGAAAGGTGTACTTGTCTAACATTTGACAAAAATATGTGAAGTCAGGTAATTTTATATATAAGAAATAAATGAACATATTCTGTATTTTGCTAAAATTGTAATAGTATGTAAAGGGTTGGAAACATTCAATAGGTGTAAAGAAATATTTAGGTATGCAAAGTAAAATGTGTTTTGACGTAGAAGCTAAGTAACAAAAGTTCACAAGTTTATGGAATGGAAAACAAACAACAAATTAATCAAAACACACATACATATAAATACAATATATACATAACTGTTGAATAAATACCTATAAACAGATTTATTAAATTTGAGAATCTATAGATGTGAATATGGCAATAAGGAAATACATTGATAGTCAATATTTTCTTACTTGTAATATATGTCAATGGAGATTCACAATACTTTCATAGGAATATGGCAAATTGTAGTATATTTAGGGCACATGTCTTGTCTGCTTAATGATGTGTATTTGTATGATTGAAAATTGGAAGTTGCATTAAGTTGCATTAGGAAAGACCTATATCCAGCATCAGGCAGTGGTGGTAAATAAATACAGTAAAAAATTCAAATTAAAAATGAAAAAAAAAATACAATTTCTATTGTCCATTTTTGTGAGAACATAAAATTGTAGAACCTGTACATTAAGTAATAAAACACAATATAAATAAAATGTTATATGTAGATAATAAAAAAAAAACAAGTTTATTAATTTCTACTACCCGATTCTAAGTATAGTTCAGTTATGAGTACATACCTAGTTATATTAAAAGAAATGTCTTCGAGACCACATTATATCGGAACAGATTGATGAGTACAGCCTATTCCAACTTTATTATTAAATACAATACATGCTATATAGAGATTAGTTGGCAACACTTGGAAACTTTTAGGTTACGAATATATTCTAGCGCCTTGAATAGCATTACCTACTTCATTTTATTATACTTTGAATAATATACGATTGTTCATTTACGTTTGTAGGCCACAAGTTGAAAGGATTGTATGTAAGATTGGTTCTGTTCTCGCTTTCCTATATTCAGACATATAGATTATACAGAAGCTTATGTATGAGCTCATGAATAAAAATTATTTTATTTAATTACGTAGGAATATTTCTTTTTTCATTCCTGAAATTTTCAACCTGTACCATTAAATAATCGAATCTTAGATAGGAGCTAGTACTTAAAGTGACAGAAAATAGTCATTAAAAATATTTATTTGATTTTTCTATTCCACACTGTATTTTATGTGTTAGTTACATTGCGCGAATGGAAATGATAAATAAAATACGTAGTATGTGTATGAAACAAAAATATGCATTTCTTATAATATCATTAAGTACTTAGAGACACTCCTTTGTGAATATAGACAGCAATTATGTGCGAGTGCGAAAACTTGACTAGCATCCTCATTTGTGATTTGTTTCTTTAATGGTTCGGCTTAAACAAAGACTTTTTGTGCTAAATCTGACAGTTAATATCACTGCAGGCCTACGTCAAAAGAAACAAAATAACGGTCCTCCCTCCCCTCCACCTGCAGGAGTTCTGGTATTGCAAACACTTCAGGAGTGATTAGATGATAAGGATCTTCTTAAGAACTTGGGGCAAGATTGTCTCTATATAACACATACCATATAAATATAAGTGTGCATTATATTTATTTGATTAACATATTTGTGAAGGAGTAGAATTATAATTTGTACAGCAGAGGACTGAGAAAGGTTGACGATGATGAGTAGAATAAGTACACATTTTGAATTAAAGGAGTATTGGTTGTCATGAAATAAAAGCGACACCGCTTTACGTCGATAAGATACATACTGATAACAAATAATCTTAAAATACGTCCTAGTGATCTAAAGGGATTAGTTTAATGTTTCTAAACCTTGTGACATGATTTTGTAATTAATTTTTTTATAATGGTATACTGTTGTTGATAAATTTAACGATAAACGAAACGTTTACCTGGAAATATAGATAGTGTGACTTACATTAATAATTTCAGTGTATTACAGAGAACCTTTATGCTTCACGCACAACTTATATATATTTTTCTATCTTATACATTTCTCATTTCATTAAACGCTAAAATTAATTATGAATGAAATGAAAATTATTGCTGCGCTTGAGTTTACTCGTTCACTGGCTGCTGCCTGCTACTAAATGTCGCGTGAAATGTACAAAAACAAACATGTCCGCACTGTGCCTATTCTCTTATTTTTTGCACTGATTGTGGCATTAAATCAAGAGTAGAAATGTTTCGTTTCATTAGAATCAAACTACCTCTATGCTATAACAGTTATTTATCCGTTGGAATCACTTTTTAGTTTAATTAGCCTTACGTTTTTTTATTTCCTTACTATTAATATTTACCAATAAGTACATATAGTTCAACCGCTTTGTTTCCTCTACTTACTATGGCGAATTTTTACATATTTCTTACCAATTTATTTTACTTAAAAGCACATAACGGTGATTATTAAATACATTATCTAGACATGTATAAATGAGGTGTCTTATTAACAAGATTGTGTAAATGAAATAGAACTATTCAGTTTTGTGCAAAAAATGTACCATGAATTATACATGAATTTTACTACTAATGATATTATTTTCGATTTAATTTAAGAAAAGATGGACAGATAAATAGAACAAAAGTGCCACACTTTTCTTAATCCAATTGTAAAACATTCAGACATCAACAGTCAGTCAAATAGTCAATTTGTATGTATTCTGTTCGATATCCTACTGCATGAGTAAAAAGCACTTGCCACGGCCTTGATAGAAAAACCGGTAAAAATATATTCTTAAGTCTTCATAATAGTTTATTAAAATAGGTGATTTTTTGACATTTATTTGTAAAGGTCTTCTAAATACTGGGCTAAAATGTAAGAATCCAAATATAACGAACATTTTAAAATCCAAACAAGTTTTGCAGTAGAATAGCAGACAAAAAACAAATTTGAGACATATTCCTATATAGCATGGCTCACCAATCGGGCTTTTTGTGTGTGATAGTCCACTGCTGGTACGTGTTGTTGGGGTCGCAGGGCGCCAGGCCTAGAGTCCTGGAATGAGGCTGAAGAGTGAGGCAGTGGCTGTGGAGTCTGTGGATCAGCTGATTGTGCTCTTCATCGTACCTGGAGAGTTTCTATATTTCAATAAATGTATACAGAAAGTAGAGCAACTAAACAAATGTTACAGTTATGATTTACCATGAGGATTAATTTGATGTCTCTTCTGAACATAGATGTTCTGAGACAAGCAATAAATGTTTAACAAAAATGTACTCAATTTTTTGTGTGGTTACTATGTTAGTCTATATATTTATTCAAAGGTATATATATTAAATTATTTTGTGCAATAGGGTTACAACGACGTATTAAATCCCTTATGCCATTTTCTCCCAATCAACTAGTCAATAGATCAGTTACATCTTGTCTAAAGACACCATGAATTAGTTCTGCTCTTGAGAAAGTTATAGAAGGAAGCAATTATTTTACGTCCAAATTTTCACACTCTCACAATTCACAGCTGGACATAGGCCTCTCAATGGCACACCACTGGGCTCGACCGTCAGCTCGTCACATCCAACCACTGCCAGCCACTTTGCATATATTGTCACTCCACCTAACTGGAGGGCGTCCTACGCTACGTTTAGCAGAATTAATTCCAAATGAGCACATGCGAGTCATAAGCTGTATCTTCTTTGTTTTGCAGTTAATCAATGAAATGGAGAAATTAAAATATTTCCATTTACCTCCAAGGTCCGTCGACTGTCCCTAGCCTACAAATAGCCTGTTTAACGCTGTCCGTGTCGCCTTCAACACAACGCTCGCCAACACCTAGCTGTCCGGCTTCGTTCAGCCTGAACAGTTGATTGTTGCCAGCACCGTGACAGGACGATGTACCTGGAATGTGGTTGGAATATGGAGTGAGAATGTGCAGACGATTTTGACCTTTATGCATGTTTATGAGTTAGGAGGAATGATATGAAATATAGAAAAATAATGTTCCTACAAATAATACTGGCATGTGGTACTTGATTTGTCATATTATATCATATTCTATTAAACTAGTAAGTAATATTCTAGACCCAGACAGGCAACACATTGACTAATCCACTGGCTATGTAAATGTCGCCCAGGAAATGGAAAACTTAACAAGAAATTGGCTTTTAACCTATTTTGCATGGTATTTTATCAAAAAGAAAAGGTTCCTAAAATTGTTCCATGTTTTCTATGATTTGCTTTGTAAAATAATCCTTGAGAAATCTTTAAAATGAATTTTTGACAATACATTATTTTTCGTGGAATTTAGCTTATATTCTATATTACCTATGTAAGCTGGAGCGGCTTTTCCCATGGTATCCAAGCAGACGCTTGTTGCTTTGTTCTTCACCATGCCCCAGTGCACGTTCTTCGGCAACTTCGGAAACTTGTCGTACACATCGTACGCTACGTTCTCCATGAACCAACCAAAACTTTTGCATTTCAGCTTCTCCTTCAAAGCTATCTGGTCTGCAATGGAACCCATATCCAAAAACCGGGCCATCGGTTCCCTGGTATAGAAATACTCCTTGTGCTCGTCGTCAAACCACGTCTCAATTACACGCTTGTAATTTATCGTTATCAGGGATCCTTTCCTGTTCCTCGCTAACGATCCAAACGAGTAAGGCATGAATGCCCTATACACGTGTCCAACTCTAGAGCAAGGCACCCATTCGATACTGCCACCGCATTGCCAAATTTTGAAACTTAATTCGAAATTCTCCCCACCCCAGACAAGCAAGCCCGGATCATATGCTCCTATTTCCAAGAAATATCGTCTATTTATTGCGAAAAGACCGCCTGCGTGTGTTGGACTTTTATAGGGCTCAGATTTGTGTTTGTGCAGATTTGCCTCTCGATCTGGTACCTCGTTTTCCTTATACAGCATACCCCATTCGAAAATACCCCTATAATTTGTGCCATGTTGATAAACCGGTCTGTATTCGAAGGTTTTGTGGTCGATGCCATCTATGACTGGCACCGTCATTATCCTGTAGTCTCTGTATATGGGAGCCAGGAGAGGTGGTAGCCAGTTCACGTTGACCTCGCAATGAGCGTCCAAGAAGACTATGACTTCACCAGTAGCCTCTTGAGCACCTCTGGAGCGAGTGCGAATTAATCCTTCCCGTTGAACATTTCGTATCAAACGAACTTTGCCATTCCAACGTTTTATGTAGTTGTCAAGATTGTGCTTCAGATTTTCTTTGTCTGAGTAGTCATCAACCTGTGAACAAGGTTTACATTGAAATATGTTTTAAAATAATGGAATAGGTAACCCTTTTACCATATACCAGGCACTAATCCAGACTCCGAGTCACTCCTAAAAATTCTATGTTAGAAAAATCCAATAGTACCCGACCCGGAATTTGAACCCAGGACCTCCCGATCGGCAGTCGCGCTTGCAACCGCTCGACCAACTTTAACTTTATCCAAGGACTGAATATCAATAAGGATTTGGTTTTCATGTCCAAAATATAGAAGCTGAGTATACAGAATCTTTCATTTTTCTGCTGTTCTCAGACTTTTATGAATACAGAATAAGGTAAAATTGTCCCATCATCATAAGAAGATTTATATTATGTTATATTTGCAGAAAAAGTTGGATTCCCTTGAGCATATTTAAACCTAACACAAATAAAGATAGGAGCAGAGACAGTTCTTTCATAAGATAGGATTCAGAATTTATTACATTAAGCCTTTTTTTAATAATCCACTAGCTTTTTAATGTAATACAGTAACAGTGGCATAAAGGCTACTACATATTAACTGGTTAATGCAATTTATTTGAAATCCCGGTTGGCCAGTGATAGAAACAGTTACTTTCAGTTCAGCTACTTTCTCTACTTACCAATACAACCTCATGTAGTACATTTGGAGGAGACCTGTCAATGACAGTGTGTACTGTCCTCATCAGAACTGAGAAACCCTCATTGTGGAAGACTATTATCACAGATGTGCTCGGCAGCTCCTCAGGGTAGTGCCAGTACTTGCACTCATCTAGCCGGGTGTCTGGAATAGATCTGATGATCGCAAAACTTTTGTTAAAAACTCATGTTTATGTACAAATGTAGGCAGCAGGCCTACAAATACAAAATTTTATTTATAATATTTTACAAAGAGACAAAAACTTATTTAGATTGAACTACATGCGAAAACGTAATTATTTTAGTTAAGAACATTATTTTATTAACTTAAACAAAACAAAAAAATTACTAGTGTATAGTCCCAATTCTGGTAAAGTATACATAAAAACATGTATAAATAGTATTAGTTATAGTAATTGTTATGAGTTACTGAGTTATACTGACATGATTCACAAGTTGTTGAGTTATGCTGTGGAAAACAATGCCACGAGATTATGTTTTATTTATATTACAGAAACAATATTAGAGCAAATATGCTACTCATTCTTAGGCCACCACAGCAACATATAGGAAAAAAACGTAACAACATGCCCATAATCCTCAGTGATAGGCCAGAAGAGTGTAGTACATTTCCACATTTCACCAGTTACATTTACGTTCCATGGAATAGGTGGTGAGCCTGTCGCCATATACGGAGCTCAGATAATCAAATTAATAATAATACCTGATAAAGTTTCATGGTACATTTATTGCCTACCTGTTCATGGCAATGTCATCAGAGGCGGCAATGTTCATGCCATATTCACTCTCGGACTCTGCAATATCATTGGCACGTTCCTGTGGCATGTGGTAGGGTTTCCCTTCCTCGCCTGGCCCCTTTATTATCTTCTTCACTTTAGGCTCAAAGTTACCTAGCTCTAAAAAATATTATTAATATAAATGTTTGTTTAAAATAATTCCCTTTAACATACCTTCGTTATTATTTGGTATCATCTAAATGAGTCTAGATCTAGGAGCCAACAGAGACAATAATACTATATTGTATAAACCCACCATTATAAAATTTAATCTTTGAAAATCATTGAATGAAAATAATTTGGGGTCTTTTTGCTTGTATAAAGAAAGTCTTACAGACAAGACAAGGTTTTAAAATGTGTTAGAGATGTGTTGCAAGAACTAGCATCTTAACAGTATGTCTGTATAATTATGCCAAAGGGTTAGGCATAAACATTTAGTACTCCCCCTTATGCTATCAAGGCAAATGTTTTTGGAAGTTAATTCGAGAATCTTCAAAGAAAGATTTGATGCTAAATATGTCAACATCATATAAAAATATCTAGTTTTTGTAGAAGGTCCGATAGTGCTTTGACAGATCCACTTTCCTTCATCATCCTAGATAATTCTTTATATCTCTTTACACTAAAATTACACTAGCTAATGGAAAAGGAATAATAATAATAACAATTTTTCTCTCAAACACGACTAGCATAGTATGAATACAGATACCTATAAATTTCATAATATACCCTGTAATGTTTCAATTCCATCAATAGTAATGTGTTTTGTAAAACTTGAATTTCTTTTGAATTGTATTTATTTTATTTAAATAAGAGAATGAAGGCCTAGGTATAATGCCAAGTTTATAAAGTATCAAGGTACAAAGTAATAAAATAAAAAGTAAGAAAATTTAAATCATTTGTATATTATCTATTAGGGATATATGAAATTTGGTTATCATTATGTACATTCCAGTAATATCACATACTTTAAACAATATTTTTTTTATTTATCTATGTACACACAGAAAAATTTACAAACATTCTTTAATCGGGCATTATGATCAGGTGGGATCACGGCCAAATGCTAGCCTATCATATAATAAAAGAAAAAAAAAGGTTTATAATATTATTAATAATTGATAATATAGAATAAAGGTGTACATTGTTGTATATTTTATGTATAAATATTATGATTGTTGTGAGAATGTATTTGTAAGATTTCACTTAAAAACATTTGTTACAAAGTTTTCATCTATTGATTAATTATTTAAAAGAGTGAATCTTAAGACAGCTTATATTTGCTTCTGAAGTTAAAATTAGTTCCATACCTAATTACAATAAAATCAGCTAGCAAGATCACTCACTACATTGATATTCAGTAGCTTATTTATCAGTAAACAGTAATGTGCAAAGCAGTAGCGTAGTAAATTGTTTAACACATACTGTTATTTATGTTTTTATGAGCATACAGTGAATAGGCAGTTACTTTCGTTTTTTACTATAAACAAGCATAGTGGATTAGATAAGAACTTGTACTTGTTTTTCAACGAAAAACCGAATTTTTTAAGGGAACAGAAATTTATTATACAATCATGAACAATGTGAAAATTGAAAATAATAAAAACTACTTCCATTTTATCGCAGTTTCCAATCTAGTTTCGTCACTCGCGCGTATACCGTACACGTGAAAAAACATCACGGTATCGCCGGCAACACTGGGACATATAACTGTACCTATGAAACTGGGTCATTACGAACTTAAGTAGATATATTCCTTAATTAAGTCCATACCCGTTTTTAATGTAGGATACACGTCTCTATGAAACTTGTAGTAGCTAGTTTGGGCATCGAACAGTAACACATCGTGCGAAACGTTGCCGACATTCATATTCGTGTAACTGTGCAGGGCGTAAATTAACAGCAAAAGAATCACACAAACACCCGCTATGCGGAAAATCCTTCCGCGTCTAATGTTCGTTATTCTCATTTTAATGTTTTATTATATACACATCACATTAAAAACTTTTATTTTCTTTATATACGAGAGTCGTGACCGTGTCGTGAAACTGAAGGCGCGATGACGTTTATTGTTATACTATGTGTATACATCTGACGTACTTGTGACAACACTGACAACGTCAACAGTTACGTTTCATTTTTTCTATTGTATTTTATATATAGTTTCACATTTTAAATACAGATTAAAGAAATGTATTTCTGTATTTTCACCCCACGTAAAATACTTCGAATCCATCGAGCGTCGATAATGCCATTAAGCG
The DNA here is from genome assembly GCA_018244795.1 of Parelbella ahira ahira. NCBI lineage: Eukaryota > Metazoa > Arthropoda > Insecta > Lepidoptera > Hesperiidae > Parelbella > Parelbella ahira. The sequence continues at coordinate 4,832 of DWME01002005.1, read as the reverse complement.
TAGTTCCAACTTTTTATTATTATTGTAAAGTTAACAAACGTACTCATACGTACGTACGTACATCACACCTGTAATCCCCGAAGGTGTAGGCAGATAAGTGTAGTAAATTCCTATGATTCACCAGTTTTATTTAGGTCCCATTTAATAGGTGGTGAACCTATTGCCATACACGGGGCACAGTTTCAGACTCCGTGTCACTACTAGAAATTTAAAAAATTAATAAACCGTATTTTTAAGGATGTAGATACAATAATATGTTTAAGAATTTTCTTCAAGTAATAGCGTAGGTAAATAGGAACGTATATGAAATCGACTTTGACATAATAGTTTTGAAAAGTATTCAAATGTCTGTTGTACTTCAAATTTTTAAATATAATCAACAGTTTTTTTTGCTTGTATCGAAAAACGAAGATATTAGTGACTAATAAAAGGAAATCCTATATATAGTTAGGTGTAATAATATTAAAGTAGTCTTTATATTAACTAAGAGACAATACAAGTTCAGATAAGATGGAGAAAAGTATGTACCTTTTCATTTCTTTTTAATTATCTCAGTATTGTCTTTAATAAATAAATTTTAACATTATATCCGGAATATTGTATTGCACTACAGTTTAATAATACAATATTGGAGATAAAGCTAGCATGTTATGGTAATTAGATCAGATCGTTTCGTTTACATGATTAACTGGTTTGTTTTGAATTTTGTTGTATATTGTTGAATTTTATACTATTTGCAAATCAACCAACAGTCAAACTAAATCACCAGTCTTATTTGTATTCTTCAATCAAAGCTAGTATTGTTATAATATTAGCATACTGCATTATGTTACGATCATATTATTGCTTTAAAACTCAATAATAAAATAATAATCGACCCATTTGACATTCCACTGTTGGAATTTGGGTCTCCTCTCATATTAAGAGGGTTAAGGCCATAGTCTGCCATACTGCCCAAGTGCGGCTTGGCAGACTTCACACACCTTAGATATTATTTTTATGAATTATAAGGTGTACAGGTTTCCTCACGATGTTTTTCTTCACCGTTAGCAAGTGATATTTAAACATAAAACACACTTTTTGTAAAGAGGTGTGCACCATGGATTTGAACCCAGCACCCCCGGAATTAGAGGCTGAATTCTTAACCACTAGGCTACTGCTCACCACTCTTAATACTTGTTTAAACAATTTAGATTCCACAATGGTGCTATTGGAGCAATTCATATGCAATTGGAATGGAGAGTTTCCAGACTACACTCTAACAGTTCCTGATTTAAAGAAGCCACATTCAGTGATGGCTGCTCTGTTCCATGTGTTCAATAGACTAGGTATTGACAGAGATGCTGTACTTGCAGTGAGTGATTTTGAACTTATGATGCTATTTTTCATTAAAATTTACAATATTGTGTTTTTAATATAAAAAACCCTTGTAACAGTTCATTAATCTCTGACTGACCTTCAGTTGAATAAAATATAGTATTAGTTAATACACATATGTAACATTACACCTGTAACCCCTGAAGGGGTAGACAGAGCAGTTTTGTATACCCCCATGTTTCATCAGTTACATTTACATCCCATGGAATAGGTGGTGATCCTATTGCCATACATCAGGTACAGATCCAGACTCTGAATCACTACCAGAAATTCTAAATTAAAAAATCCAATAGACTGGGATTTTAATCCAAAACCTCCCAATTGACAGTCACACTACCATTGAGGCAGTCTATCAATATCAAAGTCGGTCAACAATTTTGTTTATATAAAAATTATATATTTCAATCTATGTCCAAAATGTTTTTTTTTCTCATTTCACATTCCATAGCCACCTCCGGAAGAAAGCCGCAATGAGAACATGAAGTATTACTGGGACTTGCTGCCAGTCATCAATATGACTCGAGTGATAAACCATCTGGTGTCCTTGATGCCTCGAATGGATGTGACCCTCACAATAACACACTTCCTCCAGCCTATGGCAACAACATCCCATTCAGTACTACTGGTCCTTTTTAATCTTATGATTTTTAATGAGAATAGACTCAGAGACATAGAACCCCAAGAGGAAGTTCTATTTGCTAGAATAGACGAGGTCAGTATATACAGTTTTACATATATATCTTCACATCAGCTCCCTTGCAGAGTGGACAGAGAGCATATACCTTGTTACTGTGTTTATGTATATGCCTTCAGTTTTATTTCAGATATATGGATTTCAGCAGTGTTTCAGTTAACAACTGTACAACATGACTGTTGACAGTCTTGTTGGGAGTCATATGAGGAATTTACATTTATTTTTCAGTACCACAATATTTGTGATTGATTTCAGGATTTATTTTGGTATGAAATATCATGCAGAATATTTAGACTTTACAAAAGTAAAGGCTGTTTTGGAATATAGAGCTTTAATATAAACTTTTGGTTGCATATTTTGTTTTTTTTTTACGATTTATGTTTCACAGGACCGTGACTGTCACCATGTAGTTTATTGTTATATGAGTTGAGATACTTTTTTGTTGTTGATTGTAGGTGAAAAGCTTGGAGGATAGAAAAAACAAATTGTTAGAATTGTTGAATGAGCAGGCTTTAGAGAAAGAAAATCGAGCTGAAAGACTTAGGAAGGTAAATTTTACATGAATACTTATTAAAGATTCCCTCTTCACTTTAGCTATTGAACTATAAAACTGTTGGAAAATGTCATTACCTTAATATTGTTTTAATATGTCATTCTGTTTGTCTATAAATTTTATTCATACATTTTCAGATAGACAGTGAAATAAAACAATTTGAAGAAGACTTAAATATAGAGAAAGAAGCTCATGATCAAGAGCAGCAAGAGTTGCAGGCTATGTTAAAAGATAATAAACAAATTGAAATGGCAGTTGAGCAGAAGAAAGGACAGAGGGATGCATTAATTGCTGAAATTGAGGAAAAACAGGCTATGAGGGTGTATGATGCTGATGATATAAAAACTCAAGCAGAAAAAGCTACCCAGAATGTTCAAGATGCTGAGGAAAAATTAAAATCATTACGTGACACTTTAATGCAGAAAGAAAACAATTTAAAGAATTTGCAGATCATTAAACCACACCTAGATAGTGCTGTCAATTTACTACATGAGATCATGAAAATTTCTGAAAGTTTAAGGTTACTAGAATTTGTGTTCTAAGATTAAGTGTCACTTTCTGTGATATTAAAGAACATTTTCAGGAAACTTATACAACTTAGGAGTTCTTCATAATGTTTTCTTAGGAGGGTGAAGTCTGCCAACTTGGAGTTGGCCACTGTGGCCTACTATGGCCTTAGCTTTCTTTATACTGAAGGAAGACATTAATAATAGATTGGTAAAAGAGTTGCCATCACCCAATCATTATATTATTTAGACTAATCGCGAGCTGTTGAATTTTTTTTGGGAATATTAAACTTAAGTCTATGCATGTAACCAATTAAAAAAAAATAGTTTTTGAGGAAGAAGTCAATGAAATAATAATTCGTTAACTTAAAACTCAATTAACAATATGGTAATAAATAAATAATAATATTTTTTTATACCATGATAAAGCATACATATTTAATGATAAATGTTGAAAATGACATTGATTTATCTTTAATGATTGATTTGGAATCTATTTTTACAACATAAGTACTCTATTTTCATTACAACTAAAACTGTATTTAAAAATTATTTTTTTTATTTTTTCTTATTTTTATTATAAAGTAGAAAATAGGGGGTCCACTTGAGGTGATCTTACTCAGTATGAAATGAAACTTATAAAAGTTTAATGTTTGGATATAATGGTTGGTACTGATTAGTATTGTAATTAATCAAAAGACTTATCTTAATTAAATATAAAAATAGTGCATTCTAGAATACTGGGTTCATATTGGTTTAATGTTTGCATATAATTTGCAGAGACTATGAGAATGGAGATCTGGATTCAGACAGCAAGGAGGGTGAACTGGATGTTCTCAATACAGAGCTTAGTGAGCTGGAGGTGCAACTGGCTGAAATCAAGGCAGCAAGAACAGAAGCCGCTACTAAGAGGCAGGAGGCCCATGCCAAGAGGCAGCAGAATAGAGCTCTGGCACAAAGGTTTTTGTTATTCATAGGTCCGCATTTGACCCTGATCACTCTTCATGCACCACATATTATGAAACCCTATATTATGCATTCAAATATGAACAACACATGAATCATTATTTATATAAAAGATTTAGCACGATTAAATAGTTACTATTAACTATGTCTGATAGGGTTTAGGTTTAACATATTTTTATTGATGCTTATTGAGTTACAACTTATAAAGGAAAAGCAAGTAAAATCGCTATTGACATTTCACTTTGTAAAATTCTGTTTGATAATTTCTCTTTGTGAGCTTTGCTGTTGTTCTAACAATCAAAAATTATCATGAGCTTACAGAGTGATATCTGTATAATTTTTAAATTTGCAGTAATCTCCGGGACGCTGAGGAGAAGGACAAGAAGTGGAAAGAGAGGTGTAAAAAAGCAGTTCAACGCACACAGGAAATTAAAGACTTGACTACCAAATATGAGCAGGAGAAAGTAAAGGGTTTTGAAGAATTGGGTATGATTGAAAGGAGCTTTGAAAGCGAGGTAAATTTTTTTATGTTTAAAAATAAATCATGCTAATTAGGGACTTTATTATGGATTGTTATTGAATAGACTATTAGACTACCTTCATGGTCGAGCGGTTGCAAGCATGACTGCCGACCAGGAGCTCCTGGGTTCTAATTCTGTGTTGGATACTATTGGATTATTAACATTTAGAATTTCTATTAGTGATACAGAGTCTGGATTAGTGCATGGTGTATGGC
>DWME01002004.1:0-22401 GCA_018244795.1 Parelbella ahira ahira | reverse complement strand
ATGTATTGCTCACGCATTAAAAGCATTATAGAGAACTTTAATACATGCAGAATCCGTCTTGATTCTTACCATATCATACTCACTATTGCCATATTTTTTTTATAATTTGATAAAATCTACTACGATTTAATAAACACGCGCAATCGTCGCTTTAACTTGACAGTTCGACATGCGAGACGTTATGAGGTTAACTGATGTTGGCACCACGCCATGTAGTCTCGGTGTAAGATCTAAAACTGCATCCTGACACCAATATAACTTTATTATCTATTTCTATGTCCTTAATTGTCTGATATGTTTAACACATCTGGTCAATATACGAGTACAACAATAAGTGTGGGTACTAAATTAATATTATTTAAATCTGTGATTCATAGGTGAAATCAAAAAACACGAAGTTATTACTACTCACGGTAGTATGGTATATCTTCGTAAAAATGTTATTAGTGAGTAATATCGCTTGAAAGAAACCCTTTTAATAATGATATGGGCCACCAAACTCTTTAAATTACAAAAGCTCATTCAAACATTCGCGATAAAGTCTTTGAAAGCGATACTTGAACGTATATTGCTTCGTTCAGCTCGTTCGGTCCTCGATCCGCCTGCTTCGAGCGGCAACTTTGAAGTTCGCGATCAACTTTTGGTAGTTTTCATGCTTACTTTGGAATCAGAGATCCGAGAGAGATTTGGAATCAAATAACATCCGATGAAATTTTTCGAACTATAAATGAATTTTTCCTAATTTTGGACTATTCAACAGTGTTTATGTTATAGTTGAAATTGGCAACACTAGTGTTGTAGTTATATCAGCTGCTTAGCAGAAATAATAATGTGAAAATCGTTGTATAGAAATGCAAGATTAGTATCGATTGACAATGATGATATCAACTTCTTCACCGTTCCATCGTTTGTAAACGGATCTATCCTCAGAATAAAACTGACTTCTATTGTAGCAATATCAACCATGCTGGCCGAGTAAGGTCTAGCAGAGCCAGAATAGAAGATGTTTAAATAAATGGGTTGCTTCGAGCGAGCTCAATACACTTTATAAAATAATAGGTCTACATACCGCACACGTTAAACATATCTTGCAGTTTATTTTATTTGTTTTCGTAGCCATTCCATCGCCTGATTGGATTTTAAATCAATGAGCCGGATTCACAGAACTGTAGAAAAATGTTGGCATGGCGCCCAAATGAAATGGCGTCGAAGGATATTTAGGAGGACACTAATTGGAAGGTGACCTTTACACCAGTACACGATTTAAATGCAACCGTGCCTTCGGTCAATACTAGCGAATCAGCCAGGTACCTTTACAATTCAGTGGAGACAACCGCAAATACATTGTAACTCAACGTCGAGATCGTCAGGAGCGGCTGGAATGTGGCATTCCAACTTACGAGTATGCCCCAGCAGCAGCGGTATCTACGTTGAAATGAGGAATAAAAGTTCTTCGAAAATTGAACACAATATATGGATCATCATTGTTTAATTGTTCAACTCGGAATTTGCGTCTTCTATGCTTAGTATACAATCTGGTACATAACTCTAGTAACTACTTTTCACGGCATAGATGAAGTAAAAGCAATGTAAGAAATTAAAAGACGGAAACAAAGGCTTTGTAACGATATTTACTGTCCAAATTATTTTCATTGACCCTTGTTCGCACGTTGTTCCCCGCAAACACCTCCAACTTTTCACTTTACGAAAATCACCTTCTGCGTTCCAAAATGTGCCTTGTTCCCTTAACATCAGTATCAGAATAAGTTCATTCTTTGCCGATTTCAGGAGAGATTCCATAAGTCCCATTACAGGGGATTCTCTCCCGTCTCACTAAGAAATAGGGCCGTTATTTGTGAGGCACCACGTAGGTAGTGGTATGTCAGAGGTAAATAATGACTCTCTAAAAATAATTTACGTGTTTGTTTAACTTGAAACCTTTGGGCCATTGTTTTACTCAAGCCTTCGTTTTATTTAGTGACAGTTATTTGGAGAAAAATGGAGCGGGTGTTACACGGTATAGTATAATGGTAACATATATGCAAATAAACTACGTTTGTCTCATTTTTCGTGTAAAAGGGATGGGTAAAGATAGATAAATCTTTACCCATCACTTTTACATACTCCTCGTTACTTACGATACTTTTACATACACATTTACATATTCCTCGAGTTAATAGATATTCGATAGAATTCAGCTAGATTGCAAATAATTGCGAATAGCAGGAATAATTTAAATAGTTCCTTTGTTAATTGTATATTGTACAAAGGTAAGTTTGTGCAAACAAATGTATTGTGCTGATCTTTAGTTGCCCTTTGAACTAACGACAGAAGTTTCTATTTTACGTAACCATTTTAGTCTATTAATTGTTTCTATCCATTCGTCATTCTTCTTCGACTTTTTATTCCCTATATTGCAATTTTAGGCGTCAATTTAAAAATCTATATTTCGTTCAGTGACTTTGCGCTCTAATCTTAATAGTTACACGCAGAATTCACATTGAATGATTATTTTTGATTTGTCTTCTAAAAACGCAAATTTCCGAATGCTTAAAATATTTGTCTGAAATATTTTTTTTGTTGTTGTATTCTAAGCGCTGAAAATTGTATTCGAATGGAACGTGCTTCAAAATTACTTATTGTTAGTAAAATTTATGGTAATTTTTCAAACAGTACATTATTTTATTACGAGTTTACCTAAATACGAGATTTTTTATTGTGTGTGTTAACATCTACAACTCATATTTCCATTTCATTAATTCAATAAAAACATATATTTCTAAAAACCCTGATACAGTTAAAAATAAATTTGAAGCGAATTCCTTTTAGAATTTAAATAATCTTTATTTTAATGTTCATCGTTTCCCGCTCTGTGAGACTTAAAATCATAACTTCATAATCCTAGGGTTAACCATAACTGTAATTTGTGTCTTTAACGCCTGGTTTAATGATGAAATGTGGGCGAACCCTAGCAATTAAGTTTTAAATAAAGTAGAATATGAAAATGTCTCAGACTTGTGTATGTCAACCGTATTTCTGCAAAACCTCTCTACTCTACTCCCTTTTTTGAGTATAATCAGTTTGCAGGGAACAGGAGGGGACCGGATATAGAAGACTTAATTACGCTGCAAGTTTCATAAATAATTTTAAATGAAGTGGTCTTAAGTTCGGAAAACAAAAGGTAGTCATTAAGGTTTGCATACGATTTGTGATATAATGGCGCGCTACCGTCAAGGTGCAATTCGCAGTCCTATTATTCTTGCTATCATGTCACATTTACGTTTCGTCCTTAGCTTTAGGCTGTTTTAGTTTTATATATACGACTATCTACAATCGGCCAGAGTTACTTACATCATTCTCTATATGGACTGAACTGGTAACTGACTTACCGAAAGGTATTCTGACACCTATATTATTTGATTGTTCCCGTCCTTGAACTCTAATATCTCGTATTACATGTGTGCTCATGATCATCAGATCCATGTAAAGCCAGTGAGAACAATCACAATTTGGTGATAGTGCTTTCGTTAAATAATACGAATGCCCATAGAATGCTTTTGCTTAGCTTTTGAATCTATTTATTATTACACTTTATTCAAAGTAGTATGTTCTCTCCGTCTTACACAATGAAAATTTTCACTGTCTTTTCTTAATTTATAAGTGAAACAAAATATAATCTGCATATTACTACAGCCAATACATAAACTACATATAACAATTCTTTCTCGTTTCAAGCAACAGTACTCTGCAATATCCTGCCAATAGGAATTGGAAAAGCCCCTTCTAGAAATGCCTTCAAGAAAATGCTCCGGGAGCATTATTTCAAGTCGACAGATCTAGATTAGTTTCTTTGTTCCGTCTTTTTAGTAACCGTGACGGTGGTATATAAACATGTATGTAATTATATATATTACATACATACGTAGATAGTTAATGTAATGAATATACATATGTATATAATATATATGTACACGAAATCCATAGATAAAAAAATGATGTACACACACTGTACCTATACCTAGATGTATTATGTGTTGATATTACAATATGTTTTATATTGTTGAACGGCAAACACTTAAGCTTCAGGTGGCCACCCCACAGCTGTTTAAGTATCTTGGCGATGCAGGTATCTAATATAGCATGAGAATTGTCCTAAAACATTTTATATTATCTTCTTAAAATTGAAAGTTTATCGTTCTACGGTTGGACGTGGCTTCTCATTCAGAGTAACGAGAATTAAACCTATAGTTAGCGACGCTGCTTAAAACAAAATTAATAGAATGTAGACGCCTGGCAGACATCGATACTCTTATAAAACGTGAACTGTGCAAAAACGTATGCGTTTTATACAGAAACGTCCTTAAAATCCACACACCAAAAACAAATATCTCGAACAAACATCAGATATAACAGATAACACTGTTATTTCCATACTTCGGAACAAACTTCACAATATCTGAAGCCTCTTAAACCTGCCTCGCGCGATTCGAAGTTGGATAGTTAGCGATACTGGAGTACAAGCTCGGAAATTGAATCCTAAAACTTGGAACTTCGGCACTCTTTAGCTTTCAACTTTGCTTTTGTTATGATTTATGACCATCTGTTCCGGGTTTTGTGAAGTTAGACGTAGTTCATACGACTCCCGAGCATTGTATGTAGATGTTTTAGTATTTTGAAAAGCTATTACACATGTGCCAATGCCAACGCGGATATTGATCGATGCGGGTGCTGAGAAAATCAAAATATATTTGTCTTGACAAATTAAGGCAGATACTAACTGACAGGAGAGGCAGAAATCATCGAAACTGACGAACGTATATGAAGAGAGTTGCGAATGTAGATTTCTAGATTTCAGGCAGTGCGTCAGTTCTGAATAAATAGATATACAATATATGGCTCTCGATATACTTTACCATTATAAACATGTATGTATTTTATTTAGAATACTTCTAAGAAATAGCCTGTTTTACGAGCGTCAGTAAATTATTATTGAGATTTCGTGCTTGCAATTCAACTCGTACGGTTTTACTTACTAGGAAGGCTGCGAGGGGCCCGTAAATAAGCACAGTTGTTTATTGTGGAGGGAATAACAAATTGAAAACGGTCTGTTAAGCGTTTCGCGGCGATGTGTGTGTATGTTGTGTGAGAGTCAACAAAACATCACTTTGTTACCAGAAGGGACCACGAAATGGCCGTGTCCGTATAATTTTTGAGAACACGCTGAAAATATCGCTAGTGAGTAGTCGCTTCTTAATAATAGAAACGAATATTAGCAACGCCTGGGCGATCATCAACTTTGTTAAAATCTCCATTAAATACACATAGGTAGGTACATATGAATAAATAAAAGCAAGTAGAAGTTAAACAACAATCTAACAAACGTTTACATTTCTATGTTACCGTGCGAATAATAATAATAATAAATTATTACCAATATGCTGTAATATCTTTAGAGACATCTCAAGTCTATACCACAGATGTTTGATATCAGTGCTCTGAGCTTGTAAGGGACCTAGTGCGCAGATATAATAATTCATGTACAATACAAATTTGAGACGATTAAACAACAAAACGCTGCTTATTGTGGTCTGCCGGCAATAATCGCAGTTGGTCCAAGTTGAATGGCGTTTTGGTAGAACGGTTTGTTAAAGCGAATCAAGTTTGTTAATACTGGGCCGTTAACTGTTGAACTGGTGCCCATCATTCCTGATATCGATTGTGGTGTTAATGGCTCCAAACATGGTAATGGTCGGGATGTAGTCGTAGTTATTGTGGGTTTAATGTAACAACCATTCGTAGAGACAAATTTCACAACGCATAAATTAAGTTATTCTATGTATATTATTCTATATGCTGACGCGACTCATGATGGAAAGTTTGTTAACGCATGAGGTAATGAGTTTGTATATTTGCCGTAAGAGCAATCATATGAATCGTAATTGAATAGTAATAATAATAATTTGCTCACCACTTCTATGGGACGTACACGTAACTGGTGAAACGTGGGAGTGTACTACGCTCCTCTGCCTACCTCTTCCGGGACAATAGTATGCACCACATGTATGTACATTACCTACAAGTAAAATATATTTAGATTGTCGTACAGTAAAATTCTCTCTTTTCACAATATTCTAAATATCATTCAGTACTAAGGAAATGTGTAAATAAATTTACACTCAGGTTGAGCGAATACTCGTGTTCTAGGTGCAGATTGCCTTAGATGGGAATCGACTCCGCTACTCGCGGTCAGCAGGTCAAATTCAAATTCAAATTCAATTCATTAAATTAATAACAGTGAACAGTTGGAAAAATAAAAACAATATGGAATTAATACCAGGGATAAAAAAAAACATTTAAAACGACGATAAAGAACGACCGTACACCGTAGTAGGGTACATATTGGCGTTTTTGTAGCAATTTAAAAAACTCCAAATATAAATATGTATATAAACAGGAGTATAATATAAAAAGTCTATCTAAAACGACACATTAAATATGAAGGCAATATATTTATAATTCACATTACCAAAAAGCCGATGACCACCGATTGGCAATTTTGGGGTAAAACCTTTTGACAAATGCGTCATTACGTTACCGGTCAAGATAATATTATATCCCGGACAAAAGGGACCGAGACCATATGAATTTATAATAGATTGTACGCTAAGCCTTCCACTCTGAGGGTTGTTGGCGCCGAATTTATTTACAAATACATTACAATAAAGATATCGTCGATATAATTTTCATGGGAGAAAATTGAAAAATATAGTAAATTCTTCGTACAATACAAAATTAAAAACGGCCGTTAACTTCAAATAATGACTCAATGTCTTGGTTAGAAATTGATAACAAACATATTTTAGTCGCGAAATTGTCTTTGGAGTACTTTAAGTGGTAGTTGTGTATAGACATTATATACTCATTTCATCATCAACCCGTCTTAGTCCACTGTTGGGCATAGGCCTACCCTCAGGGTATTTGCCCAAAATCTCCATGTTGGGCATGCAGGTTGGGGATCGCAGAGCAAAGTTTCTCGCGCTACCTAGATTGATGCCTATAGGTGTTTAAGATAGGGTGCGCCGTACCTCGATCAGCCAGTGTTTTGTGTGCATATAAATTTTATGTATTTTGTGTGATAGAAAAGTAATGTCGATTTGCGAAAAATATATGAAGGAGTTACTTGCAGCCTAATTTAGGATCGAAGATACATTTATATTTATATAATTATGGAACATAAGACTTGTCTACAAAGATTAAATATTAAATCTTGGACATGTCGTTAATATTAAAACTATGCAGGTACCATCCATTAACACTTCAGCACTTGCGAGATATTCATAAAAATATAGAAAATGATTTAATTATTTATTCGAAACAATATTTCTCTACTACAGACGCTATGTAATAATAGTATCTACTTCAATTGATATTTTTGTGTGTGAATTATTTTTTTTCTGTGAACACCTATAATAGGTTTTTTGGGACAGGTGGCGAGTGGTGACTTCTTTGTTGGTCAAATCGTAGCAAGCTCTACTGCAGATAAAAAGGTCCTGGGTTCGATTCCCGAGTTGAGAACTATTAAGTTTTTCTAATTTGAAATTCCTTGCAGTAACTCAAAGTTTATGTGCGTATTACCAATGATGACATACGGGGCCAAGACGTGGTAATGTACCGTGGTTCTCTTTCATAAACTCAAGTCGCTCAAAGCGCTATAGAGAGAGCTGTGCTCGGAATTTCACTACGCAACAAAATCTGAAACGTTGAAATCCGTAGACAAACGAAGCTCGCCGACAGAGCTCTTACAATTAGTAAGTTGAAGTGCTAATGCTCAGGTGACATCGTTTGAGTGACCGATAACCGATGGGGAAGCAAGGTCAATGAATGGTGGCCACGTTTCGATAAAAGGAGCGTAGGTCACCCTCCTACCAAATCGTCTGACTACCTACCTGAAGAAGACAGCGGGAAGGTGCTGGATTCGGACGGCTCAGTACCGGAAGGAGTGTCACAGATTAGGGGAGACCTACGTCCAGCAGTGGACATCTAAGGGCTGATGATGATTCCTTAAAATTGATCACATTAAATGTGTACAAAGAAAATATTTTATAATAAAACTATGGGTATTGGGGTAAGTTATGGACAATTGAACGGTTTCAATTATTAACAACTTTTAAACCTTTTAACTGTCTGCCACAAATCTCCTATCAGAATACGGAATGTCAGGACCATTATCTGCCACTCTGGTCAAGTGTGGGAAACATCGACGTTTACCAGGACAATTATCCATCGGCTAGTAATCGAATAATTGACCGGCATAATCAATTCGCGATATTATGCTAATGCGGTTAACTAGCTAAATGGTAAGCGCTTTGAACCGTTAAGCCTAATAACCGGTAACGAATAATTGGTTAAATAAACTACTAGCAAATAATAATTATTAGGACTAATACACACGGTTTGCATCGATGGGTGTAATTACATTTTCCAATAAGAATATATTTCTCTAAATATAAGCTTTATTTATCCAACTGCACAAAGTTATTACTGTCATACGAATAATAGGTTTCAATGATTTCGTTTGTTTTTATATATTTTCCCATACACAATCTAAATGCCGAATAATCACATATGTGACAGAATAGACAGCTATTGTTCATCGGCTGCTATTTTTTGTAACTGTCACCGTCATCTACCATTTGACGAATTAAACTTAAAGTTAACAAGGGTAGCTAGTGAGCTAACCTTGAAGTATCTTGACGGAGCTCTAAAGATGTATGTGTGATTAGTGGTAAATATTCTAAATTAAAACGAGCGTAGAAAAAGAACCTGTTAATGGCACCGATTTTATTTTTTCTTTCTTCTTATTTTTCTTATTTTTCCTCGGAACTTTTATTCCTCCAATAGAAGCAAGGTTTGCAGTATTCATATGATATTGCAATGAAATTGTATTATAAAAGTCAAATTAAACTACTGTACAATGTAACTATAATTTGATTAATAATTGAAAATTAAGCAAATTAACTGGAAATTAACGATCAGATAATACGAAACGTTCGTACTATTTTCAAAAATAAAATCTTCCTTAATAGTTGAATAAACAAATTTTTAACTGTGAATGGACGCAAATAAAGCAAAACTGGCCTAAGGTCTTTTCATTCAAAAACAACCCGTGTTCATAATTGATATGAAACGAGGTCAGAACTTAAAACATCTGTTTTGAAAGTAATTTACATACCTATACATAGTATTTTTATACATGTTTGCAATGTAATACTTAAAATGAGCATTGATCATAAGAGAGGCCTAGTCTTAGCTCGTAGTATCCATGCCTGGCTCTCATTTGTTTTTGCACCGATACGTAGGTGGAATTCGCCCGTCACCTGCTATAAACTGAAACTGAATTAAACACCGCGTGGCGAGTATCGCTGGGGAGTGAAATATCCTTCCTGATACCAACACCATTTTGGCTCTGTGCCAGAGTTTTTCACACCAATTTGGTTACTCTGCCTCAATGATTTATAATTGAACTAACTCGTGCTTTGCAACGTTCTATAACTATACTAATAATACGAGTAAGACCAAGAGTCATCTTTACCTTTTTATTTATTTATTAATTCGGGTACACCTACAAGTCAAATAAGTTAGATACTAACTGATGGTGGAGTAAGACGTCTCCGAAACCGCTGTGCGATTTGGTTGGTTGTAACCGCCGTAAGGATAGAAATATATGGATTTCGGTGTTTTATGTTTACCCCATAAGGGACTTGGCGTGACGATTTAATAATAATACTTTGGTTAGTTGCCCCGAGATTTTAAATATATGTTTACAGAAATTGTTTGGATTATTCATGTACAGTTATACTCGTATATACGCAGTAATTGCTTTTAGTTAACCCGGTAATATATGTAGATATGTATATCACTCAGCAGTCATTTAATATTTTCATGAGGCTTTCTTTGTGTGCCAGATAGCTTTCTAAAGTATTTAAACTCCATTTAAATCTTGGTGATATACCTAGCTATGAGTAACTATGTTAAATATTAATTAAAAATCTGTTTTAATTAATATTTAACAATTTCCAATTAAAACAATTTAATTTGGAATCCACAAGGCAGATGATAATGTCAGTAATAAGTACAATACGGATTAAAATACAAATCGTAAATACTATTGCTATTTTAATAATTCTAACGTAATATTAGATTATAGGTAAAAATGTAGTTTTATCGATGTTATACAATAAAAGACCAGAGACGTCTAAATCGGAAGTACGCTACACTACAACCGCCTAAAACGTCGTGTGTCGAGGCGTGTCTTAGCCGATTGCTAGCCGCGCTGCGCCGGAATTAGTTGGCGTCGCGCCAGCGTCAATTAGCCGCGCAAAGCCCTGCATGCCGAATTGTCAAACAAAAGAGTAAACTCCGCGAGTGAAAAGCCCCCGTGGCTCTGCCGCCGTTGTGAGCGTGTCGGGATTAGTGGAGCGCGCTGTTACGTCAATCGATGACTTTTTTCACTTCGTTTCAGCTTTTGGTTTTCATGAAAAAGTAAAAGAATGCCACATATAGTACTGGAATAGTTGTCGCACATACATAAATTAATTTTCGTGATGTAATTATCAAAACTAATAATATGAGATTACAACAGTTAAAATGTGGTAAAATTTTGCTATTACATACATATATCGGAACGTATTTCTCATTGTTATTTGATTAATTTTATTATACGAGTACAGGGCTGATTTTCTTGCACTCATTTGTCGGTATTTATACATATTATAATTCATTTTAAGTTAATAACATAGTATCTACTTTTATTTAAATACAGATTCCATGGTAGCGTCGGATACATAGACTATTTTAGGAAATACTAAATAATTTAACAACTAATGAAGCGCTACAGCTTTGTAAGAGTAGGTACGCCAGTCAGAATTTCCACCCACGATTTCCGAATTTAGAGGCTAAAATATATATATACTACTTGGTTATTTACCCACTCATATTAACATCAAAATTTATTTCTACCGAAAAATCGTTGATTACCCACCCAATTAAGTCCACAGAGCAATCCAATATGCATCGACCCTTCTAAAACTTGGTACGGCTTTCTCGAGTAGTTTCATTTAACTTCCTGACCTAACTCGTCCAAAGTGCCATTACTACCAAAGTCGATATCAGGACTAATCGCTTCTGTTAAATAACAAATGTTCCGACCATTAACGGCGCTTGATTCGCTTCAGACAAATCACTCGTCGAATGCGCTATTCAACTCCGGCCAACTGCGATAATGCACAGACCACGCTAAGTAGCGATGTGGTCCACTCGTTTTCGAACAGTTTATACTAGAAAATCTTACTGTAGTAATCCCTATTTAGTTTAAAGTGCCTAAACGTGTATTGTGTAAAAATACCCGTAGGAAATATCAATGTTCAATTTTTTATCTCCTTTACACTTGATCAATTTTTCTTAACAGGTAATACTTTGTAGCAGCTATTGTACTACCTATTTATATAATTTTAATGATAAATATACACATTTTATTCTTAAAAGTGGTTCTTAATTAGTTTGGGGTCTTAATTTCTTCAACGTCTACTAAATATTAACTTTGTCCCTCATCATCATCATTAATCCTTTTATTCCTCTGCTGGTAGACCCAGTAGTATTCTTTATGAATGAAATAGCAAAGGGAAAGTTTAGCTCACTGGTCAAGTGTGCTAGACGTCTTCTTGTTACATACTGATATTCCATTGTTTATTTTAGTTTCAAAATCCTTATTGTGGATTTTAAATTTGTGTTGATTATATAAAACGACAACAGTTTCATCTTTTATATTATAAAGATGGTCTGTCTCAGTTCTAATATTCTTCATATTTGTGGAGATTAGGCTAACGTGACCCTTCCGTGTCCCTTCTGTTGACAAAGCAATGTTGACTCGTCCGAAGCACATACATCGCCACGAAACGTTTAACCGACCGTTTTCAATTTGTTTTAACATCCATAATAAACAACTGTGCTTATTTACCTAGCATTCACAATAATGGTAGGAGGTTAAACCAAACGAGACGAATTTAAACTTAAAAATTTGTTAAATTAAAATCAAAATGTTCTGTATTACTCGTATGGTTCTTTTGAGTCAGAAATATTTCCAAATAAATATATTTATTTAGTAAAAGGGCGTTAGCGTGATGAATGTGAACCTTGCCATTAAGGGAAGCAAAGTTTTTTTTTTTAAATAAATCTTCTAACTCTTTGGCATCGATTGACCACAAAATAGTGTTTACAACATCAGGCTCACATATTGAGAGGAGAATTTCGGATGAAATATAAAACTCTAACTAAATCTTTTTAGGATTATGTGGTTACTGGAGGGTACACTAACAGTAACCAAAAATGAATGGCTCTTTCCGCATACATTTGCAAAGAATATGAAGCAATCGGTCTTAGATTTATAAAGTTAAACAACAGACCAACATATTACACTATTATTAATTATATAAATTACACTCTTAGCATAGCAAATTCCATTTAAGTTAATTATGCTAAACACTGTAAGCCACCGTCTCCAAATAAAGTAATGCATCTTAAAGCGGAGAGCGTTGGCCAACCCTATTTAGTAGATCAACAATTAAAATGGGGATATAAAAGCGTAAAGCCGCTTTATGTGCTTAAGCCTTAAGCCGTATGAGAAGTTGGGCCTGCTTAACTCATGCTAAGTGTAACGGCTTATTAAGGTTCCTTAAGCCGTTGGATCCAGGGGATACTTAAGAGTGGACTTTGCGCCCCGCTTTGTTTCCAATGGATAACAAAGCCTTGTTTTAAATAACAATTGCCTGGCAACAAAAACGTTCGTTGTTTTCACGTATGTTGCTGGTACAAGTGTATGGTGAGTTTTATCCGAAAAATAATATAGACGCTTTTATGATTAATTTCTGTTTATTGACAAAACACTAGTGTCACAGCTCGGTTCGACTTTATTATTAACTTTTGGAAGCATGCAACATATTTCACTACCACAAAGGCTTCAGGCTCAAGTTATATTGTAAATGTGGCCTGCTGTAAAGGTTAACGTTCCGTGGAAAAGAGCGCTGAAATTTTTTTCTTTCGTTTTTTTTCGGCATACCCTATGTCCTATGACATGAGAACCTTAAGTATATGTGTATAATGTAATTTTGAGCCCTAATACTGTTTCGGAGTTTGATATATGGGAAATACAACTAGTAACTGCTGTATGTAATGCCATCTTATTGGAGAAAATGATAAATGCATCATGAATAGAAAGCCCCTTCCCGAAATTTCTCCCTCACATTTCCTATAGTTATAGAAAGTTTATTTTTTCTGTCTAATTACTTATGTTGGCTCCTTATCTCATTGTTTAAAGATTCATTAACTATAAAATATCTGAGGTCTACAACGTGTAGGAGCCAACATGGCACTTGTCAGAAATGCGTTTCCCTTCCCCCACCTATCTTCACCTACCGCTTTCGCCTTCGTCAGTCTACCTTTCGTCCTTACTTACCTTACCCTTTCGTCAGTAGGTTCGTCAGTACTTACCTCGCTTTAACGTTATCATATTTATCTTCTACGAATTGTAGACTCATACTTAGAAAGTTATAAGAATTCATTTCCGTATGGAGTATAATACATTACGTAACTCTAAATAATTAAATAGTTTGTCAGCCTATAGATGCTTCCGGGATTCAGAATTCCTTTTTATATGAAATTCACTAACAAGTATTTTAATAAAAATGAAACAATAGCTTAGTTTAAATATTTTTAAACAGTTGTGATTTAGTTACAATTATAATATTACAGTACAGCGTAGTAGAGTATAATTCGTAAATACGAATATAAGACTACGATGACTATTAATTCAAATTTTGTGTTATGAAGGGTAATCAAAAAAAAGTTATACGAAATCTTAGTCATTTAAGGTTCTTTTGAAAATATCTACGTTGTGTCAACACAGCTCTTATATTCTTAGTGCATTTCCGATAACTTTTTAAAAATAGCCATTTTATACAATAACAAGTCGGAGCTTATTAAAGAAGAAATATTGAGTAATATTTACAGGCGTTCATTATTTTAAAAGGCTTTGATCTAACGAGTAGTGCATTTAGATATGATTCGATGCAAAAAATGTTAGGCGCTTGTTACGTTCAGAAATCGAACATTTGAAAGCCTTGACACAGAAGTCAATGTTGGGACAATACTAATGGGGGAACCGGGCAACAGCGTGGATCAAACAGAATCGACAAACAAAGTCAATTCCATTGTCAAGACAAAAGGACCCAGTAATTTAGCGAGTACATCAACGCAGTTAGTACTGAACAAATCTGACGTTAACGCAGCTTCCAGAATGCAGAGAACTTGGCGCACTGTTAGTGATCTGACAAGTTAGCAATAACAGGTATTATCATATTATTATTTTAACAAATTATTTGTAAATAGTTTTATATTAGTTAGCGCGCATTGAAATAAGGAACTGCCTCCTTATAAATTGATATGAAAATCAATTAAAAATAAAACAATCATTGTGTGAACGGAAAACAGTATTTAAATTTTGAAAGCTTAGAGACATTCGAATGTCATCATCGCGTATATGAATAAACCTTGAGCCGTATACGAAGCACTTAGGGAGTAATTTGATCGGAACTGAAACTCGCATCTAAAAGTTGCTCGCGGATTTGAAAGTTACCGCCGGATGCAGACGTATCGTGAATTGGAAGCTGAAGCACCCAATATACGTTTAAGTATCGCTTTGAAAGACTTTATTACGAATACTTGAAAGTATAGGCTTTTTTCAGCGTATCACTTATAAACGGCATATTGATTTCTGAACTGCATGTGCGTAACTAGCAGTTGTATAATTTTTTTCTCGTATTATTTATTCAGTACCTCGTTGGTTGTGTGGTTGCAGATGCGACGACTGATCGAGAGGTCCTGGGTTCGATCTATGGATCAGGGACAATCGAATATTTTTACCTTTTAATTCCTTGTACATAGTAGCTCGAGGTCTCGATTGATATAACGATAGGCTCATCGCCTTTTCCATGATTGGATATACCTATAATGTAACTGGTAAGACGCAGGAGGGTATTACATTCCTGTGCCTTCGGGGACTGCAGGCGTGATGTTACATATTATTTATTTATGACTACTTTGATTGATAAAATAGGTTAGATACTAAATGGTGGGCAAGACAGAAATATACAAACCCGGTTCACATGTATGACGAGTGGGATCAATGTAAAAGAAGATCGTCAGGTCTCAAATGGTGTATTTACTGCGGTTCCGTGCTCTCTGCCCGCCCCTAAAGTCATTTGGCGGTTCAATACAATGTTAAAAATAATATTAAAATATTAATTTAAAAATCACTTTAGAACTTTTTAATCCGCTAATAACAATCAGCTTTACCCAATTATTGAAGAAGGCTCAAGTTATACCTCACTATGCGAAAATAATGTTTAAAAAAGCTTTCATACCTGGTTGGCGATATTTTCTTTAAATAACAAACAGTGAGATATTTCGAGAATAAAATACCCATCTAGTAACTATATTAATTGAAATCATTACTGACGATGGAAGCGTTAATTGAAATGTCCCGTTCTCAGAATAAAACAATTACTAAATTTCCGGAGCAGGTAGGTATGAATTTTAATTGTTAGTTCGTTATTGAATAAATTTATGACAAAGCGGAAATAATGAAGAGAATGGATTGGATTTGGATTAAATGGAAATGCACAGAAAAAAACAAACTTTTATACGAAGACTTTTGGTTGTTTTCGGCGAATCAGTTGGTAACAACTAGAACAACCTTTGTCTCCTTTTTTGTTGAGTTTTGTAAGCTGACGATGATTACCGAAAATACTTAAAGTAAGTGAACTTTACATAAATGTACCTTAGCTGAACTTAAAGATGGCTACTTAAAATACTTGAAAGTAGTTGAACTTACCTCGACTTACTCTCCCGTACCAGATAGGCAGAGAGCATCTGTAAAATATCTCCATCCTTACAAACCTGAAGTACTTCCTCTTAACTGATTTCTGTGACAAACATTTCCAAGCAAACGACATAAACAGAGATACTTCATAAGCACTAAGTTAAAAAAATATCTAACAATAAAATTTAATATGAGAAATAGGTACCTAGAAACAAGCAAAAAAGCGTAGCTTAACAAATTTTAGTACGACAAAGTAACGTCGGTGCCAATTATTTCACAAACAGTCGCAGTAGGTACCTGCTAAATCCTCATATTCAAGAGTAAAACATTTCACTAAAAATGTGTTTATTTTGCTCTGCAGTCTGGAATATCCGGTTTTTCCACTAAAATTCAGCGAAATTTACGGCTGCACTTTGACACACAATAACTCAACTTGTCGCCTCACTGACTTTCGCGTTTGACGTGCGAGTGGCGGCCATGATATGCTTAATTTAAAGGGAAAATCTAACTGTTACTGCACTTTTTATGCATATTTAAATGTTTCATAATATATTTATTAATGTCTTAATATATACGATATATAAAATATTGCCAAATATTATTTTCTCTAATAATTTCAAATCAGTGCGTTCGTAGGTAGGTTAGAAAGAGAACGACATACTAATTTTCTATACAAAACTATTAAAAAGTTATGTCATGTGTTACGTATAGGTATATGTTTTCTTACGCGATACTTACGCATCTTAAAAATAAATAATAAATATGCATACATCATATCATCGATATCATCTTTAAGATCAACCCGTAATCGTCCACAGCTGAACATTGGCCTCTTCTTTCTCTTTCCTATCTGTTCTTATTCTTCACAGTTCATATAAGTATGTAAAATATATACCCTGAGATCATACCTCAGAGTCAGCATTCAAGTTCATTAACTACTGTAGTAACTGTATACGCTAAAATCAAATTGTGATTTTTTTCCCACTGTTCTCGATGACCATGCTAGAAACAACTGCAACAAAAACTTTGGGCATTTTCTTTAGCCTGCCTTTAAACTTAAACAGTCCCCGGTCATATTTAATTTTACACATATATCGTAATATCTATCAATGTATTAAAATAAAATTTAGTCTTAAATACGAACATAATATTTTCATGAAAATATATTTATTCATCGTGAATTGCCAGGAAGTAGACATATTGTAGAAATACGGCAAATGTTAAAAGCGACATTTAAATATAACATCGTAAATTATGTCGGAGATAATATTCAGTGCTCGTATACCCGAGTGTAGGGGTGGTGCAAGACAAACATGATGCACCTACGTCGCATTAAACAGCGTACATTTACCTAAAGTTAGACAAAACACTCCATTGTTGGATCATGTTTATTGTTTTCCAAGTGCGCTCGAAAAGTTTACTTAAACAATTCTATTTGTGCACTTATGAGATCTCTATTTTTATTATTCTCTTTAAAATAGGTGCATTCCCGTAAAGTATTAGAAAGACGTATGCATTTCAGTGTTGTCCATTTTGTTCTTTATGGCGTGTGAACGTTGGCAACACGCAATTGGTCGACGTGGTCTATTATGGACTTGCTGCTTCTCATTCTGGGAGGAGACTGATGACCAGCAGAGGACCGATAGAAATAATTAATGATGATAACATATAATATATGTCAACAAGGACAGAACAGCACAGCAAATAATCCACCTTTGAAACATTTGTCTGCAGCGATCACTTTAAGAAAGTTAATTTCTTTAAAACTGTAATATCGTTCGTAGTGTCTCTTTCTTGGAATTTTTAAAACCACTAAGCTGTAACTGGTCATACCGTACCTATGTACGTATAAAATATCAGGTGTTATATTCATATAACAAGTGACGCTCAATTTTATAACATATTTTTTGACATTGTAAATAGTATTTTATGTTTATAAAATACCAGATAGAATCTGACGCCATGAGCTCCTGTAAAATGATTTTAACTTAATAAAGCATTGTTTTGTATAGCACGTTAAGCTCACACTTGACCTTCTATGAATAATACATTTGCCGCGCGATATCAATGGGACTTGCAGAGAATATTGAAATGTATAATTGTATAGGTATGTATTGTATTGCCACACATTGGAGTACCTATTGGTGCAAAACTGTAAATATCTGTAAGTTATGTTTTATCCCATTATTGATAAAGCATCTGGATACAGAAGCCGAGGGAAACTAAGGCTCTAAAAATAGACACCAGGTTTGATGGAGAGTCGCGTCTCCGAAACCGGCGTGCGTGTTGTTGTTTGTTGTATATCCCGACCATATTCCGTCACAGGGACTATGGACTAGCTACTGAGAGCTTCGTTGGTGTACTCACATGTGACTGACACAGCCGATTTTAGCAGCACATTTGCTGCCACACACGATGCGTGCGTATATGAAGAGAGCGATGAGCGTAGAAGAAAGTCAAATGAGGAAGGAAACATAAGAATTATAATTTAGTGTTGTCACTAGAGAGGCAAACATTTTTATAACACTACGTTATAAGTACATATAAAACAATTTTTTAAACGAAATTTGGGAAGTATTTGAGAATATCATAAACTAAAACTCCTCTTTGTTTTCCAATGCTGAACGTGGGTTCCATTTCGCGACTGTGGGACGGCTGAAACAAGGGTAATATGTCTTTACTTGTTAATTACTTTACAATACTACTATATACACTAAAAATGTATTGTTTTTATTTTCATTGCATTTTTTAGAGTTTTTATCGTAATATGACACCTTCATTATAGGTATAGAAACGTGAATGAGAATATCATCCAATTAATTTTGTTCTGGATTTCATTCATTCCCGATAAATTGAAGCTTAGACTTCCGACGTGTGGAAAATATTTTGTTGTCATCAATGGAAAATTGTTGTTAGATTCCACATATTTTAATTCATTTTCTACAATAAATTAAGTCAAATTTATTTATCTTTACATCTTTTACTAAATAATCTGGCTCGATTTTCACAACCGTGGTTTACCTACTCAAGCTCAGTAAATTACAATTCAGCGTCCAACTTCGAAGGTTTAAGAATCGAAGCCATGGTAACATTTTTTTGATCCAACACTTAATATATGAGCAAAACATCAGTCTGTAAGGTCCATAAGCACACAGAATATTTCATTAATGACAATTATTGTAATTGCAATTCAAATTTTTCTTTATCAATACACAATTTTCGTTGATAGAGCAAACAAAACTAGATAGTCTCAAAAGATACACCTGAAAACCTACACCTGGAGAACCCAAGCAGCGCAACGAAACATTATTCAAGGAGCTAAATCTTGAACATTTATCACTTTGCAAGCTGACGTTGAAGTTATCTCGTGACATCACATACAGTATAGCTACGTAGATATGTACGACTGCTCTTATTCTGATCATCTGATTCTTTATTACATATCTATGTGGCATATATTTATATTACGTATAATATACATATTAACATGTGCGGAAAACGGTGATAGCTTAGTGATAAAAATTCAGCCTCTCATTCGTTCAAATTCATGGCGCGCACCTATTTACAAAAGTGCGTCTTAAATTTAAATATCGCTAACCGCGAAGGCAAATATCGTGGGGTAACCTGCACATCTTAGATTTTATAAAAAAAATATAAGGTATGTGAGGTCTGCTAATCCGCACTTGGCCAGCGTGGCAGCCTATGGCCTTAACCTGGCCCTGGTCAGGTAGTAGAGCATTTTTTTCTAACTTATAATTTCTAGTAGTAGGTTAAAGTCTGGATTTGTATCCGGTAAAGAACAATGAGCTGTTCCCCTATTCCATGATGGAACGTAAAATTTAACAAGTGGATCGTGGGAATGTAGTACTCTTCTCTGCCTACCCCTTCAAGGAATTCCTGTATGCGTAAAAATAAAAAAGTGAAACAAAGATAGAAAATAATAATAATCAGCATCATCACATCAGTCTTTACCGTTCCATTGTTAGACGAAAATAATGAAATAGGTAATAATGTAAGCTTATAATTTCTTATGGGATGTATTGTTTATTTCTAGTAACTCTGTAACTCTACACTACATACTTGTCGAACTTCAAATTTCATCATTTACATCATAAACCCTTTCTA
The DNA here is from genome assembly GCA_018244795.1 of Parelbella ahira ahira. Lineage (NCBI taxonomy): Eukaryota > Metazoa > Arthropoda > Insecta > Lepidoptera > Hesperiidae > Parelbella > Parelbella ahira. The sequence continues at coordinate 2,342 of DWME01002004.1, read as the reverse complement.
TCGTTGCACTGTTAGATACAAGTCGCTTTTCAGAACCTAACGTAAATCTAAGTATCCTTACATTAAGTAAGGAGATTTTGTAATACATTTCTACAATTATACTTTCTTCTAATTGTGTTGTTCGTGTCACAAATAATTTAATATGGTTATGAAAAGCACAGTTCCGAATATACTTAAACTTAAAAGCACCCAACACATCGCTACACGTCGTCTCGCGTTTAAAATTGAAATAAAAATAAAATTCAAGTCGAACGGTACGCGCCTTTTCGCGTTCGGTCGTCCCTTCCCGGCGGCTGGTCTGTTAGAAGTCGTCTAAACATTAACTTGGTTCTGAATACAATTTAATCTCAACTTTATGTTAAAAAGTATAGAATTGAAAATAGATTGGCTGGCAGAAGTGCAAATGTATGAATATTGAATGAAGTTATTCGTACCTACGTTGAATTTCGCATTCCGTCTGTATCGCTGGAAAAGTCCTAACGTACTGTAAAGCTGTATACTCACGAGCGAATTTGTTCAGCTTTCTTACGAGTTGGGAATGCAATAAAAAATTATTAGACACCAGTCGCTGTAGCGGTCCTAACAAAAATTTTAAATAGAAGATAATATTTCATATTATTATAAGGAATATTGCTGATCTATTTATATCAAATGCTTTATGTTTTTCACAACTTATATTAAACTATAGTTATACGTAGAATAACGCAGTTACTTATTATATTGATATCTATTCCATTCATAATCATCACAACACAGTCTGTTTTACCACTTGAACCAGGGTTTCAAAATTATGCTACCGTGATAAGTCCTGAGCACATGTTTGTTTACATAAAAATATAAAGATTTTAGAGAGGCCCTCACTTTCTGCACTAATCAAAGGTTCACGGTTATTCAATTCTTATTATCCTCTAGAAAGTATGTTGTTAAACATGTCAGTAATATCCACCATGTGAGTTAATTTGTTGAAACACGTTCAAGCAAGGTGAGTTAAGCCAGATTAAGACAAAATATTACGAGCTGAACGAGCAAATTAATTCGAAAAACTATTAGCTAACTCTATCACATTGTAATACTTTAATACCTTACATCAGGTGTGAATAAAGCCTTATTTAAGAGTATGGACTTGATTTATGGATCCTTGTTTAACATTAACACTATGATTCCATGTGATATAGAGCTTGTTACATAAAATATATTCGTGTTTTCAATTTCTTTAACGTGTTTAACTTTGTAACATGTTAAGACGCTATCTGAGCTTAAAAGCTATTTCGAAATTCTCCTTTGATGTTCTTCAAGAAAAGCCTGTTACGTTTATTAATATTTGATTTCTTTCAAGCATTATCAGACAATAGGAACAAATCTTAGAGAAAATACTGTTTCATACACTAAAGGTAACTGATCTATGAAATGTGTTAACTAGAGTAGCTTTTAATGTATTGACATAAAGATTATGTGCGTTAAAATTCCCAGAACTATTTTTACTTGAACCCCCATATCTAACATTTATAAGCCAGTAGATCCATGTGAGGTTATTTGACTTTGCAAAACGCGAAACGGCGGTAGTTCCTGATACCAATTAATAAAATCTTCACGTACCCGATGCGGTTTAGTCTACACGCATTTAGATGCATCATTTAACTTCAGACGGTTTCTAGTTCAAATCGTGGGCGTATAGAAATAAAATAAAATAAAAACACAAGGCTGCAGAACTCATTTGGCGTGGTTCCGCGAAAGGAATAAAGTGGTAGAGGCGGCCATTATAAGTTCGCCACTTTTTAGATTCGCTGCTTCGTTTGCAATATATACTTGACTTGTACATGTACTGACCCGTGTTTATTTTTTTATATTTCAAACTGATAAACGTATGTTCTTTATTTCTTTAAATCTCAAATAAATAATTTTAAATAACAATTGCTTCGCGGTACGAATTGATATACCGGTGATGCTGGTCCAAGCGAACCACATATACACATACATACGAGTGTTCTATTACTTATCGTTATTAACATGAGGAAACATTAATAAGCGTAAGCAGTCAAGAAATTCATTGTAAAGATTTCTGCGCGGCTTTGATATCTTCTTCTGACTTGACTGCCTCTTTTGTCGTTCGTCGAGTGATTGCAGCGCGATTTTCGATCGGAAGGTCCTGAGTTCAAATTCCGGGTCCGGTGCTTTGGATTTTTCTAATTTAAAATTTCTAGTGGTGACTCGGAGTCTGGAATTGTGCCCGGTGTATGGCAATTGGCTTACCACCTATTCCATGGGACTTGAACGTAGCTGGTGAAACATGGGAGTGTACTACACTCTTCTGCTTACTCCTTCGGGGATTACAGGCATGATGT
>DWME01002003.1:0-22409 GCA_018244795.1 Parelbella ahira ahira | reverse complement strand
AAAATTATCTACGCAAGTATCTGTTTAGAAATAATACCTTAATGTGTATGATTGTCTATCAGGTTACCGTGGCAGAGGATTTGGGATTAGATGGTCTCGCATGAATTGTCCTAAGATATTATTATCAATAATGAAGTGTATCATACATTAGAAAGACAAAAAAGTACTATTTCAACATACAGTAGGTACTAGCTATGTGACAACTCCTAAAGTCTGTATATCGAAAAAACCCAACGTTGCATTTTCTGTTTTGTCCTTGCGTTCGTTTAATAAATATTACACTCACTACTTGACTTTTTAGCCAGTCTGCTCCATTAAAAATTTTCTATTTTGACAATTTTTTAAATTTGTTGTATATTAAATGTGTCCCGAAATACTCCTTATAGGAGTAACATGTAGGTACAAGTAAAAACACATATTTAAGTTACAAATAAACAAAAGAATAACAATATATTTTGAATGAGTGGAACGTAAAGAGGTATTGTCTTACTTAAAGGTAGAAAATTAATAGTTAAACATATCCGGGCTTAGACTACTTTAATGAGTATAGAACGTTTCCGCTATGCCAAAGTGTACGGAAATAAATTCGTCAAGAGGTCATAGGCTCAGTGCTGGCGGGTGCTGAGACGAGCGTAGCCGCATGGTCTCGGAGGCTCTTCCGTGTTATAAAGTTTGTAGCTGTAATCCAGGAGGAGAGGTTTGGGGTTGTGCGTGATGAATACCAGGCGTAACACGTTATTGAGTATACAGTGACTAACTATAACCTTACAATATGCCAAAGATATATATATTTTGTATGCCAAATATACAATAAATTAATGTACTGGATGTAAACATACAAAAATCATAAATAATAAACTTTGTCTGGTTGTTAATGTTTCGTATCAGATTCGCCGAACCGTTTATTTTAAACATACAATGCGGATAGTTTGAACTTTACAGAATACAATTAATTGACTTATAAAATTGAGATTACTAACATTTCACCCTAAAGAAGTACTCAGGTAACAACTACTTAACATGACATTTCGTCTGTATTTCTCCGAAATGGGTAGGCAGAGTGTGCTATTCTTACAGATTTCACTAATTATATATATATAATTAGTGAAATCTGTAATGAGAATAATATTATTCTAACACCTAGCTTATCTAATACGATAGTATTGTTAACGTTGCCCTATATAACAGACACACTGTCTCGTTTTTCACTGGTCTATTGGCTAAGCATGGAACCCGGAACCCCTCGCTGTACAAGGTCGAGTTTTTGCCTGCATACTAAATTGAAAGACTAAACACACGGACAACTATTATTTTTTGTAGGATACACTTCTATAATACATATTGTTATTATTATAGTCAGTATCATTTCTGTCTGTCTACGTTTATCTACAGCGAATGTCATAAGTTATACGGAATATTTTTGTAATTAATTAATCAAAACGAGAGATGAGGGTTGTATGGTTATCACTAAGGTTTCTAAGGGAACAGAATCACGGGTAACAGTTAGTTATGTGGACTTATTGTTTAATTCCTTGTCAGAAATTATAAATATTGTCTACAGAGACCATTAAATTTAATTGTTTACGTGTTTTTATCTGTTTGTTGCAAAATAAGGGTTAGATTATAAGAACTGCATGTTTTTCACGATGTCTCATACGATTATCGTCATCAACTCTTTCGTTGTGTTTTTTAGATACGTGTGTAGGATTTCATCGTATCTTTTAGATATGCATGTCCCGGGAATCGAACCCAGGTCAATTATTTTCATAACAGTTTAAACGTTGTAATGGAGGAAGTACATATATTTTATTATTATTATCATATAAACAATAAAGGTATGTATCCTATTTTAAGGGGTATTTTTAAAATATCGCAACAATACTTTGTAGAACATATAGAGCTTAACAATCTTTGACATCTCTGTATTCACCTGTTGTACACAATATAGAATAATTTTAATTTGAATATGAAAAAAAATGTGTTGCGAAAAGATTTCCGGTAGATTTATTTTATTGTATTGGTTTTAGTCATTAGTTTTAAACCGAGTTTTCGGTCATGCTACAAAAAATACCTAATAATATAACACACTACAATTATTAATACCCACTAATTATAAAACAATGTCCAGAAAATCAGGAATTTTGTTAGTATTCTATCCGGTTAGTAGACAAAAGAACATCGCTGGAATTTGTATAAAAAAAAACCGATGCAAATTTAATGTACGATTCAAAATGTCTTACGACTGGGTAGACTACCAATAATGCCTTTTCATTAATTCGCTAGGAGGTAATAATTTTGCAATAAATAATCGTGTTTATGACTTTAGAAAGTTATAATGAACTTTGTAATTTAAATATCTCTCGCTATAACCATAGACGAAAACATCGTGAGATTACTACACATTAGATTTCTCTCTACGTTACATTAGTACGATAGAGTATTCCTTGTAAACTCTCTCATTACAGGAAGAGACACGCTTTGTAGTTGAAGGATATAAGGATTGATGATGGTAATTGTGACGGTAATGAGATAAACTCGGCAATACTATTACGTTATGAAAGTTTTAGCAATACTGTTATTAAATATTAACTGTTAACATCTTAATGGCATGTAATTGTTTATATAGCATTGTCTTGTTATTATTTCAACAACAATTCACATTGTTACCGCGCGTTCAATTCGCGTGCCACGTTAGATCATATCACGGAATGTGGTATTACCAGCGCTAGAATGGAGGATGAGATGTGATGGAATGCAAACAGAGATGTGATTTGATCGTTAAAATATTCATCTGGTTGGATGCTGGGCAAATAATATATCTAATAAACATATTTATCAAATATGGTCTAGTTTCCTATACGGTGTATCGATAAAAGAACAGAGAAAGCTAGCTCATTTTATATGCATTTGCTTCCGTCTGCATTAAACCAAGAATTAGCGAAAGTTACAACACCCTACTACGTTGTTATATGGAGAATGAATCGAGAGAAATTATATATGTATCTTTTATCTGACATAACACTTATTTCCGCCGGATTTTAATGCAGAATATGCGTATTATTACTTAATGATATTTAAAATTATTCATGAATTCGTGAAGTTAATGTTCCAAGCTAATATCTGATGGTAACAATTTCTTATATACATATGTATATCACCATTTCACAGCTTTCGCATTACTTAAGTTTAAAATTATCAAGAAATATTTGAGATATTTTAAGGACAACTTGATTACATCGCATGACGGCATACTAGCTATATCTAGTAGATATTCCAATAGCCAAAACGATACAATTCTGTTATGTATTTCTTATTCGAACGGTTAAGGAGTTGAACACTCTACTGGTTTTGTTCCTGGACACATGTGACCTAGGATTCTTCAAAGCAACGGTGAATAAGCGTTTCCTAAGCATGCGTGCTCTGTTAGTTTGCAACTGCGGATTCCATCAGATGGGATTGGAGCCAAATGCCAGCCTATAATGAGTATAATTTAAAAAAAACTATGTTTGGGCATTATAATACAGATTTCTACTTACATTTACACCATAAGAGAAGCTGTATTGGGGGTGGGGGTTGAAATGGCTGTCTTCCAACCCCTGCACCTTGGAGTAGTGCGCCAAGCTCACTGGACTGTTCTTGACCGACTGAATCGTTGGAAGCTTGTAGGGCTGCGCGATTTGTTTGGGATAATGCTGCAAATCTATATTTTGAAAGTGGGCTAAGTTATTTTCATCCACTCTGAAGTCCAAGTCTGTCCGGTACGGCAGGTATTCGTTATATATTCCCCTATTGTTGTTGAAACCGAATTTATTTAATATGCTTAAAGGTTCATCTGCAGATACGGGTTTCCATTTGGAATGCTCATTGTATATTGGCAAATATCTGATGGGTCCCGGGTTATATGCTTGCGGTTTTACAAGTCTGTGGATGGCTTTGGCCCTTTCGTGTTCGGGCAGTTTTGTGTCTGGATCCTCGAGGTAGTTTATCAGCGCGTCTTCGAGTGTGCTGAAGGTCTTATAAGCCTGCTCTCGAGTTTTTGCCCCGGGCCCAGTGTCGTCGTAGTTGTTTTCTATGGCATTTTTGATTTGCGATTCTGAAGCGGCAGAGAATGCATAACCGTCGTACGATCGCTGTGGCCTCTTCTGAGCTGATGTGACGGCAGCCAGGGCGAATGTCAAAATCTGAAAAAAAAAGATTGATTAATATCAGGTAGTATACACGAGTGACTTTAAAGTCACTTAACTAAAAGGAATAAAGTTATTCTAGGCTTTCAGTAATTCTTTTTTCTAGGCTTTCAGGCATTCTTTTTCTAGGCCTTCAGGAATTATTTTTAGAAATGTATTTACATGTTTCTAATTATTTAGAAATATAATCTGCATTTTTCATTGAGTCCATTTAAACGGAATAAACAACAAGGTAATAAGTTATGAAAATAAACAATAAAACTTGCACAATATGAATAAAAGTTGAATTATAAAATTTATCTTTTAATTAATAGGTATAGGCAGATGAGTGTAGCACACTCCCACGTTTCACCTGTTACATTTACTTTCCATGTAATAGGTGGTGAGCCTATTGCCGTACACCAGGCTCAGGTTTAGACTTCGAGTCATTACCAAATTAAAAAATTCTAAATTAGAAAAATCCAATAGTACCCGACCCGGGATTTGAACCCAGGACCTCGCGACCTTCAGTGGCGTTTGCAACCGCTCGACTCGACCAACGAGACAGTCATCATCTAATTTAATCATTTTTATTTAGTAAACAGATAGGTACTAGAATAACATATTTGAACGCGCTTTAGGCCAGCATATATCGATATCATCTACAGCTTTGATACAGTCCGATTACAGTATTAGTATATACGTATTATGTGCATATAATGAATATATAATTTAATATGTTAATGCAATATATGTCCATTCAAACAAATAACATATTTTCCATTGCCAAGTAATCTGGTTCACTCCACTCATACGCGACTCGTCTTCGTAGTTAATGAAAATGCGGTCAATCGCACTTGCATAACGGAGGCTCACAACGAGTTTCGGCGGCTCTACTTGTGGGTAGAGCTGTTCCACTCTTTTGTAATAAGACATATAAGTCCGTTGCGTGTGTACATCGCATCAGTAGCCACTGGCCAATTATTATATTTATACAACCGTTTCATAAAAAAAGCTTAATCGGTTAGAAATTCATTTTTTATATCAATTAGATAAGTCGAAGGTTTTTACTAACGTTTTCGTTAAATACTAAAACTGCACCGAATTTTTATCCAGCGGTAATGGATCGTGTTTTTCACGGAGGGTAGGCGGGTAGTCAGGTCAATTTTAATTTATCCTCAGCGCTTCGTTTAAGTATTCAAGTCCATGTACAAGTACCTAGATCCAAATTATGTACCTAGAAGTCTATAATGTCAGTACTATAAAAAATGAAACAAATTATTTACCAGCCTGTATGTTATTACTTTTTATAAAACTTCTGTATTCAATAGTCTCTACATAATAGTTTGTATAACTTTTTACAATAGTTCTCTTTTTGTAACTAGTTGTATAACTTATTATACTAGTACTTAATCTGTTTTTATAACTATTTATATAACTATTTCCGTTGCTACTAAATACATAGTATCTGAAACTCACAATATAACTACGTTAAATCATTCATAATAAACTTTATACTTTGAATCAATTATATATTCAATTGTTGTTAAATAATTTTATCACAAGTGCATCAAATCTAATCGCTTAATAGTTTCAAGTGCAAGCTGGTGTTTTTTTATATCTATATATATAAAAGAAAGTCGTGTTAGTTACACTATTTATAACTCCAGAACGGCTGAAACGATTTGGCTTAAAATTGGTGGAGAGGTAGCTCAGAACCAGGAAACGGACATAGGATACTTTTTATATTTCAATTTATAGATTTTTTTATTTTGATAATGCGGATTAATTATCTGTTAGTTCCGGAAGATTCTAACAGATGGCGTTGTTTGAGTGAGTATCTAATAAACGGCGCTATGTTAAAATTACAAACGTTTAATATAAGCTACAATTTATTTCATGTTACACTAGCATAACCGGGCATGTCTTGCTGAGGCAGTAACTTCACACCTGTAATCCCCAAAGGGATAGGCAGAGGAGTGTAGTACACTCCCACTTTTTGCCAGTTACGTTTAAGTCCCACAGAGTAGGTGGTGAACCTATTGCCATACACCGGGCATAATTCCACACTCCGAGTCACTACTAGAAATTAGAAAAATCCAATAGCACCCGACCCGGGATTTGAACCCAGGACCACCCGATCGACAGTCGCGCTTGCAACTGCTTGACCAACCAGTTTAAATTAACATATTTACTGTAAAGTGCTTTTCCGGGCAGGACGACGTCTGCCGGGTCCGCTAGTAATTATAATAATAAAGAGTTATGTAGGAACTGGTTAAGCTTCAACTGGTTCCCTTCCCTCCTTTACCCCTCCTTTCGCTTTGTGACGCTGTATTATAACATGTAATCGAATTTTCACTGTTCTTAAATATTTGTTTTACGCATGTCAGGGATCAAACAATTTTTGTACGCCAGGCCCACTTGTTCTATTAATTTTGTTCTAAATGTGAGTTGTCTGGAAAAGATCGCTCTTAAGCGATACGACCATCCGTTGTAATCTACTTTCCTCTCTTGTATTCTTTTTAATTTACCCTGCTGTGTGCACTAATGTATTTTTGTATTGTATTGTATTATATTGTACATAATTACGTAAATAAGAATGTTAATATTTATAACCTTTCTGTTAATTAATAACCGTTTTCGGTATGGTCTTAAATGAAAAACTGTATTAATTAAAGTACTTTTTGTAATCGTTATAACTAACTATAAATATAATAAGAAATCTTTTTTTCTACAAAGCATACCTCAAGAAATAGTGGACAGATGCGCTGCAATGAACGCTAAGGCGGACGTCATACAAACGTTGGTGGACTCGATGAACAGTTTGGCAGAGATCATCGGCGACGTAGAGGACTCCTTGTCAGAGATCAAGACAATGATCCAGGTGTGTTAATCTATTAATTATTGATTTTTTCTTTACACTATGTAGTAAGATCATAATAGTCGACTTTGCTACCGGCGTGCATGTGGTAAGAGCGTGATGAATATAGAAGAAACATGTCTGTAAGGACAGTAATTCGGCATGCAGTACCCTCTGCCTGCACTGAAAACGATTTCGCGTGGTTATTTTAATGTCAATATTAAAGATTTTCGTACTTATCTATATTTTTTACGTTATTTTTGAAATAAGTGGTGTTACTAGCTAAATAAACAAAATTTGCAGGAGGAAACTGTCAAAGAGAAAGAGTATCAGAAGATCGTAGGACCACGACCGCCTTCAATAGTGCAGACGGAGATATCCCGCGAGTTCCACAAGTACCAGGAAGCCCACGCGCGCACCAACGAGAGCAACCAGGTCCTGCACAAAGCCATGACGCTGCACATCGCAAACCTGAGACTGCTGGCGCAGCCACTCGATGTGCTGCAGAATAAGATACCCAGCATCAATAATATAGGTGAGGAAATATTTTTAAACTTATATATTTATAGTTATATACGTACCGGCTTAACTCTCGTACGTTTTCCGGGATGGCCCAAATAGTTTCAAATCTGTACGAGGTCTTTCATCATGAGCTTCCGCCGATTGCAGCGGGGTCGCGGCGGAGACTCACAATCGGATATAATATATCCGTTTGTAACATTTTAAGTTCAGCAGTCAGTGTTAAAACTGCTAGGGTCAATATAAAATGACTTAAGAACGTACTTTTATTATTTGTGTAACCAGTTACCAGACACGACATGACCTTCATCATAAAATATTTTTTTTTACTGTGTGGGCAAAATAAAATAGTTGCAAAAATTAAAAAAGTTTTCATCCCGTCATTGAAACGAATCAAAAATTGCAATTAAACATTGTCTATCATGTCGTCCTGCAGAAGGCCTCGACCGTGATACGATGAAGGAGATGCGGCGCGTGGTGGGCAAGGCTCGAGAGATGCAGGTGCAGCGAGACTCGCTGGTGCAGCAGCTGCGGGAGGCCATCAACAGCGACGACATCACGTCGCAGCTGCTGGCGCGCGCCTCGGAGCCCGCCGATGAGATATTTAAGCAGGAGATTGAGAAGCACACGCCGAAAGTAAGATTTAAAAAAAAATAGCAATAGGCTCACGTTCGACTAGAGAACGGGCGCTGTGGGAGATCTCCCAAAGCGAGATATAGCCTAAGATGTAGCATGCTTTTCTAGATAGTGGCCGGTCATTTGCGTCTTGAATAGTTCTTAATAATATAATTTATTTAGCACTAATGATCAAACTGATAACTGTGTACTCATTCAATTTAGGCCTTTGAAGTTATATTTTTGTTATCAGAGTCAAAAAGTAACACAAAAATATTTTTGATTAAGAAACAAAACTGCAACAAAGTAGAATTTTAAAAATTCAACATTATTTACAGATATCACAACTGCATAGAAGTACTGTTTGTTTGCTGTGAATTTTCAATAGCATTTTTTTATGTCATAAGCGTTGTTTGATTGAAGGTAAAAATCATCGAGCAGAATTTGGCGGCTCAGGAGAATATCATAAACAAATTAACGACTCTGTATGCTGCATATGGAGATTCGAGGAGATTGCTTTCAGATGTGATTAGGAAACGAGACGGCCTCATAAACGGTAAGAATTATTTTCATTAATGAGAATTTCAAGTAAACTTATATGTACAGAGATTGCACTAATTTTATGATTTGTCATTTTACATATTATATCTATTATGGACAAAGACAAAACGGAGCAGTATTTCTTTTTCTTTGTTTATTTTCTACTTCATGAATATGGTACTAAACCGTTTTGTTCTGTGAGTACACAAAAAATGTACGGATTCAAATATACAACGAACCAATATATGAAACTAGATAACGATGTTCGAAACATCATATTTTGAAATCTTTTCTCATCAACAATGGTCGTGGTCGGATTTCAACCGCTAAGCATACCAAAGTCGAAATAAATAGTTTGAAAGGAACGATCGTGTGGTGCGAGGGGACGGCAGGATGCGAGTAAAGTGTGAGGGTGTTGCGTGTGTGACAGCGCTGATAACGTCGTACGAGACGCACACGGAGCTGCTGGGCAAGGCGCAGAAGGGGCTGGAGTTCTACCGCAAGCTGCAGCACAGCGTGGCGCAGCTGGCGGCGCGCGCGCGCGGCACCTGCCACGTGCAGCGCGACGAGCGCGCGCACCTCGCGCCGCGCCCGCCCCCCGCGCCCCCCGCGCACCCCGCCGGTACGCCGCCTCTCTTACGTCCTACTCTAACACGAGGGGCGTGTTTATTTAGTTATAGGCTTCGCCGACATACTATACACTGTCATCATGTATTAGTTAACGATACGATTACAATGGTCGTGCATCCACAATTATAGGTGAACACAGCTTTTATAATAATGAAGCTCTATCAATTGCTCCACTATTTAAGTATTCCATCAGTGGAATAATAACAGTGTAGGAAAATATGTATACATCACATCAGGAAGGCAGTGAGCACAGAGTGCCAAATGTCTCTATTGTTACGTAACCGACGTGCTTCTATTACATTAATTATTCTCTTACACATTCGTTTTCTTTCAGACACTAAAAGCTAACTATTTGTTTAATGTTTTTTATCATCATCAACATCTCTTTATATGCACTGTTCGACACCGATCTCAAGGCCACAAAGATGTATGAAATATATATTTTTTTACATTCTTATAAAAATTCTGGCCAAACTAGTCAATTTAACCACATAAGCTAAATAAAACTTTTTGTTACCATACAAAATCCGAATTAATTTATAATTACTATAAACATCGCTGATTTATTTAATTCATACAGCCGCCACGTCTACGCCTACGCCCGCTTCAGTATCAGCATCGAGTGAAACGATCAAAGCTGTTGATGCGCTGCCCACGCCCACCGCTGGTACCCCAACACTGAAGCTGAAGGATTACCTCCCATACATGAAAAACAGGAATTTGGCTCGTAATGTTACTCCACAAGGTATGGTTTTGTTACTTTTAATTTACTTGAAATTATCTTACAAGTCGCAATTTAGTCATCAGTGTGAAAGTATTACAGTGTATTTTAAGGCGAACGATTTTAGCACCTGGGAAGCTTAATAATTATGTACCTGATTGTATAAACCAACTGGGGACACTACTAATTTGATTCCAGGTTTAATATTTACCAAAAACTGGGTAGTTAAGACTTAAAAAAGTATATACATAAATATTATTTCAATTATTAGATAACTTTTGATACAAAATGGTTTACATAGAACAAACAAATTTTCCTTTTTTAATGATCAAGTTGTAAAGAATATAGTACATACATACATATCTTCACGCCAGGTCCCTTACGGGGTAGGCAGAGAGCACGGAGTATAGTATATAGTATAGAATATAGTGTACTTACGAAATATTATTCACTATGTATATATTACAGCGCAAGTAGATGTAGTGTCGGATGCGTACTACCCTGAATCAATTTATCCAACCTCCGTAAGACCCACACCGGTTGGATCTGAAGGTAAGTTAAATTCCACTATTTTTAAGTTCCATATAAAATAATTACAACGGTAAAATGATTATTGGATGTAATTTTTCCAGCGGCGGATTTAAATCCAACAAATATACCGGACGGTATGGCAATGCCGGCGGTCCACGCTTCGAGCAATCCGTACGCTAGATATGCGGCTACCTATGCACCGGCCGAGAGCATGCAACCAAACTACTCGTATCCGACGGCTGGTAAGAGCTACGACAAGCCCGCGGATGATGGACGGGGTTATAGCTATACGTCGTACATGCCGGCGCAATTCGCAGCGCACGCGGCCGACCCGCACGCCAGCTCCAGCCCCTACTACACCGCCACGCAGAACAACCCCACGATCGTAACGGACTCGCAGAACATGTCCAACTACGCCAGTGTCAGCCGGGCCAACGTCGACCCGCATGCCGCCGGCCAGTACGCTTACACTGACCCGTACAGGCAAAATCGACCTCCAAATCAGATGGGACAGATCCCTCAGCCGGCACCCAGCGCGACAAGCCAAGTCGATTTGAATACTAGTTTCGCTCAAATGCAAGTATCGGTACCTAAAACCGATCCCGCGATTAACTACGGAGGTGAATATTCGCAGACGTACTACAGCGTTCAGCAGCAACAGTATCCGAACGTGTCGGAGGCTCACATGGCGTACAGTAACGCAGGGCACGCTGCTAATACAACGCTGATGCCATCCCAACTGCCGTCAGACTACAGTCAGTATTCGTACTCGAGTGGTGCTATGGCTCAGTATGGTATGCAGTCGAACATATCGAACGCGTACAGCGCGCCCGAACAGCAGTACTCGTACACGAATGCGTTCGACAGCACGTCGCAAGGCTACGTGTACACGCACGCCGACAGTGCGGTGACGTCGTCGGCCAACGTGATCGTCCCCGCGGCGAGCGTCGGTCACACTTACAGCGTACCGAGCGATACGGAATCTAATTACATGAATCCCGCTTTATCTCAAATCGATGCCTTTGACAATCCTATAAAATCTCACGTAACCGGGCAAGCGTTGTCGTCCGTTATGCAGTCGAGCTACCAAAATTACAACCTTTCCATGGGTTACACGGCTGACCAAAATATGCCGCCTAGCTCTCAGTATTTGCCGCAACAGAATGTACCGAGTGCTGTTCCAACTAGTGTCCAGTACGCAGATCAATCGAATCTGCAAAATACGCAGCAACCTACACAGTTCTCCGATATGTCAGATGTTCAAAGTGGTCAACAGCAGAACAACGCGCAGTACCAGGATCAGAATGTTAATTATGCTTCGACCTATCAGAATCATCCGGGTTATACGTACAATAGTATGACCGGCAACTACGAGTATAATTACGGCTCCCAAAATTCTTACACGAATTATGAAAATGTGCCGCAAGGGACTGTGGTACCACAATCGGTGAACAAGGACTCAAGCTGGGCGACACCAGGAGTTTATACTAGTGCGGGTGCCTGCGAAACTGTTCAGTCTCCTTCTGAAGCACCGGTAGAACAGAGAATTGAGCAACCGAGTAATAATCAGACTTATTACAACCTGCCGTATGGCTACCAGACTGGGATCAACCAGGCCAATGAAGTCTTGCCACAATCGACTCCTGTTTCGACCAATTACGGCGCCAATATGAATCAATCGACCTACATGCAATCAGGTCAAGGCAAAGACATGTCTGTGACTTTTACTAACAACCAAGGTAAGATTTTATAACGACGAATATTAAATTTTATGTATTATGACTTCCAAAAATTGTAAATTTCTGGCGAATAAATATATATACAGTTACAATGGTTTTTATTTCTTTCACAGTTGAATCCTTTCCAGTGACAACACCAAAGGAAAATGTCGCCAGCAATAACGTGAAACAAGATGTAGATAACGTAACTCCAAAACCTTTTAATGATGCACCGGCTACTACTCAGAGTGAACAGGTAGTAGAAAAGCCAGTGGGCAAAGTGGAAGAGAAGTCTGAGCCTTCTGTGTTGGATCTGTTATCAGACATAGACTTTTCAGTAGAACAAAAACCTTTAACACCGGACATCAAAGTACCCCAGGTTTCAGAGAAAACAATAGTCAAGGCACCCATCACGTCTCGAGTGGAAACATTCAAGCCCGTACAAAGAGAAGAGATTATAGAAAGGCCGGCAAAAAGAGACATATTCACAGATCCCACTCTGTTGAATAAATTCACACAAGAAGTTAAAAACTTGCAGAAGTTGACTGATTCTCTGATGAGCAAGACCTCTAGTGGAATAACGCTTTTAGACGCCAAGTGGAAATCTTTCCAAGAGGTGCAGGTGAATATAGTATAATCCGTTATTTAAAATCTGAAATTCCCTTAGGAACACTTCAGTCGCTACATTGCAGACAGAGTTTTTTGTTCTGTACTGTTTCTGTGAGAACAAGGTAGATAGAATGATTTATACATATGTACATATTTTTAAATGATTTTTACATATGTATATGATTGTTTATTAAAAGTATTTTGTGTGCGTGACGGACAGCTTTATAGAAACAGCAGAGAAAAATATTCTCAATAATTAATTTATACTCTTTTGTGTTTTAAAAGTAGCAAATGGGCACAACAGACCTGATTGTAGGCGATTTCTGCAGTTTATGGCTATAGGCTATATGTTTCAAATTGGACTAATATTGGTTGTAGACACATTTTTGCTCTTGAACCTTGTATGACTCCTTTGTATATTGTATATTTGCCTAACACACACATATATAAAAATATTTACATTATGCCAGATGAAAAGCTTCATATATTACAAGTGTATAAACTGTGCTAATCTTTTCAATTGTTTTTATCAACATTTTATTTTTTTAGATTAAGGAGAATATGACCAGAACAAAAAACATTGCTATGCAGCACACACATGGAAACATAGTGACCGAGGTAGTCCCCTACGACGACTCCAGGCTCACATTGAAATCGGACCCAGATGCTTACATAAATGCTTCTTATTACCAGGCATGATTTGTTTTTTAATATTATAATAGCTGTAACTTTGAAGATAGAAAATGGCAATGCCACATGGATTTTTTACAAAAAAGGCGATTGAAACACTTGCTGTCATATTGTAGGAAAACATGGTACCACCAACCACCCATACTTGTGGCACACCACAGTGTGGTAGACCATGTCTTTTACTCTTCTCATTTTCAAAGGAAACCCATGTCCTACAGTACAACAATAAAAGGTTAATGATAATGATTTATCTAACATGATCGATATAGCGTTTTTGAGATTTACTTACACCTGTACTTTAATGGTAATAATAACCTAATAAAGTTCATGTGAGTTGGCTTTGGAAACAAAATATTCTACACAGTATCATTTCCTTACAGTTCTAGTGGTGTGAAATGGGTTGTGAAGACTATCCACCAGACTGAAGACATTTATTCCAATAATTGATTTTTAATAATTACAGCAACTGGCTTCATGGTGCATACCACTGGTGATAACGAAGACTCCTGAAGATAACGAGATAAATCTCTTCTGGAAAGCGATGTTAGAGAACAAAATAAGTTGCGTTGTTTGTTTGTTAAGCGAAATTGAGGTATGTTTTCGTTGTTTTTATATTTTAATAAAACATGACTTTTATGCTGAATACTCTGTACTATTTTATAAAAACTTAATATCGCATAAAGTATTGATAAAGAATATTTTACACAAACAGTTGATACAAATCGTATTAAATTATTTAGTTATATAAATAGACAATACACTATCCATTTATTTTACCACTGTAAGTTCATTTTAATAAGCATTTTATTAATTTTCCCAGAGTTGATTGGTTAAACATGCTTTAGGCGTTCAATAAGCCTATTATTAAGGCTTACTTTTAAATTCGATTCAATGCATATACAATATTCCAAAGAACCAAGATAAAGTTATTTATAGGATACATTATACTGTTAAGTAATATTTCCGTCTGCAGATGCAAGGCAAGTCGTACTGGCCGACGGCTAAAGGGCATTCTCTGGAGTTCCCGGGTGGTCTACGGGTGAGCTTGGAGGAGGTGACATGTACGGTACATTGGACCGAAAGAAAACTTATCGTCACTAGCGGGAAAACCGTACTTAATGTGACACATTATCAGATCAATGTATTCCCTGCTAAGTAAGTCGACTTTCACTGGTTTATAAGAATGATTTTACAGTTTTTGACTATAAAATTTACAGACAATTTGGTATTGATTACTTAGTAACGGATTAGATATTTACGCACATTAGAAAATCATCAAATGAAAATTGTTTTACTGTTTATAATTGCTTCTATATTTGTTATTACAAGCATTTATACATATATGAAGCAACTTGAACTGATCACCCCTTAGAATGTGTGCGTAAGGAACGGCAAAAGAAATAAAATGTAACTTTCCAGAATAGTGTGCTCACCGCTGGTGCTGCTGGCGGACAAGGTGCTGAGCGCGACGTACGGCGGGCGGCTGAGCAACCAGCTGCGCGGCGCGTGCGTGCAGAGCGCGGCGGGGGCCGGCCGCGGCGCCGTGCTGGCGCTGCTGCTGCTCGCCATGTGCCAGGTGCGCGCCGGCCAGCCCCGCCTGTGCGGTGAGTACCGCCGCCGGACACGTGCGCTTATATATCACTGACGGTCATTTTGATCTCATATATTACGCTACATACTCGTTGAGGTTTGTCTGTTGTTCAAACTAACGATTAAATTGATGTCTACATCAGGTACTGGTAATTGTATCTATTACGGTGGCTCTAAAATGCAACAAATAAGCGAATACATAATAAATGCATCATGTGAAATTTTTAACTGTAAAGTATTTAGTTTTATTTTAGAAATTGAATGTGGTTTCGTTTTTAGATATGCTGGATGCGGGATGCGTTAACCTGTACAAACACCGAACGAACGTTCTAGAAGATGCAAAGTTCTTGGCGGATGCGTACAGAACGGTGCTGTTTTATGTACAAGGCGTGCTCTGCTCTGGTAAGTATTCGGAGACTTACATAAAATTTCAAATAAGCATTTATATGTTTTAAAAAACATTGCACGTTGCACGATCCTGTGTTTGAATGTATAGTGCCAACAATAAAAATTAAATTATGTTCAACAATATTAGAGCTGTTCCCAGCAGTATTTTGGCGTTCCTAATGAAATTCATTAAAACTGTACATACATATACATGGGTTAGTTGATAACTAAAATTATGCGAGAAATATATGTCACATCTATATTCTGTTGTCCAGGTACGACTATGTTCAACGGTGAGGCGGTGTGCGTGCCGAGCGGCGCCGCCGTGCTGCCGCCCGTCACGCCCACGCCCTCCACCACCTCCACTTCAACCAGCCAGAAAAACAAATTCTCTCGAGAATCATTCGAAGAGATGAAACAGTCCCCTGGTCTCAAGAGCGGGGACATGAAGGATCCACTCAACTTTCTGGACCCACTCTGGAGTCTAAAGAAAAAGTGAGGTGTTACCCTGAACGAGACCATTCGGGTTTATTTGGGTTTTTCCTGTAACTTCACAATCACAATATTAGGTGTTTATATTTATTGTTATTTAGGAATTTTATTGAAATTATAATCACTGTTTCACTTATGAGTGGGTGTATAATTTAAGTGTTAAACCACACATAAATGAAATTTATTGCCATAATGTATAATTTATTAACACATAATTTTTTAATACTTCAGTATAATAATAATAATAATCGACCCATTTGTCAATATTCAGCACAGATTTCCTAGCATAATGTGAAGAGTTAAGCCAAAGGCTGTCACACTGCCTAAGAGTTACCCTAAATCAGACTTCTCTAAGTGTGGTTAGCTTTTCTCGCAATGTTTTCCTTCTGACTACTATTGGAAATAATGAGTAACATGTAACATCATGCCTGTTATCCCCAAAGAGGTAGGTAGAGGAGTGTAGCATACCCCCATGTTTTACCGGTTTAAGTCCCATGTAATAGGTGGTGAGCCTATTGCCATACACCAGGTACAATTCATGATGGCGTGTGTATTATTCAAAATGCTATTTAATTTGAAGTCTGGTCCAACAGTGAATTATTATATGATGTAGGTCATCATAGGAAAACATTTCAGTCTTTTTAGCCAACATTATTGAGAACCTGACATTTGGACATCCTATAATCATTTTAGGTTTGATATTACATATTACTCTTAAATCGGGTAAGATCAGCTAAAATTCCATAATAAAAACAAAATTTCGCTATTATGTTCTAAGTGGTATGTATCAAAATAAATGTTATGTAAATAATTATGTATCCTTTATCTTTTAAAGATGTACTAAATACTACACAAACCTGTCATATAATAATGTCTGAGTACGGGCCCCGAGGAATCCAGTGTCATTGACAGCCTGAACAGCTACTGATTGCTGGAAATTCTGTAGAATTAAATGCATTTTAATTTTCCAACACATCCCTAAGTGATTATCTTTGGGAATATTGTCAGTGTATAAACACAATGGAGTGAATCTAATTTTATGTTCAGATTAAATATACATATATAATAATGATTCATGTTCTCATACACAGTTAAACATTGGTTTTAAATACAATTTTCACTTAAATATCCGGTACTGCTCATTTTAACATAAAAAAATTTGATTAATAAATCTGGTTAGACTTACTGTAGAATCACCATCATTGTCCACACTCATACCACTCGGCACTAACATTTGCATAGCAGTTTACACATGAGACTGAAATGAACCTGAGCAATCTGTGACTGATCTCAAAAAGAGCAGTTCTGTTTGATATATAGGTTACAAATATAAGTTGCAGTAACAACTCGTATGTAAGAGGTAACGTTAACCTTTTTGGTTTCTATCAATATTTGTTTCATATATTTTACATACAGCATTTGAAATTTCTCATACGTACACCAATGGTCATCAATGTATAGTATGCCATCACTTTATCGAGTGGATTTGTTTCCTTTTAAAAATATCAGTAGGTATATTGTTAATTTTGTATTTATTCATGGTAAATGTAGCTCTTATTTAACTGTGTATATTAAAAAGTAATAAGGACTAAAGTTAGCAGTATTAGGATGTTTGATAACAAGTAATTTTACATATTGATTTAGTTAAATTAAATTAATAATACAAAAGGGTGACGTTTTGGTTTATTTATTAGTAATAATGCAACATAACATATATGCAGAAAATAAGATGAAACATTTTCAGAGAAACCACAATATAATGAAATCTTCTGTAAACCCTTTTGTAATGTTAAGTATTTAACTTATTTTATACACATTCCTAGTTTTATGAATTTATCAAGTTATTTAATTATAGCATTTTATAGCTAAAGTTTCACAAATATTCTATACATTTAATAATGTATAATTATTAGAAAATACCTATAGAGCTTCGTAGTAACAATCAAATACCTATGTTATAATTATTAAATAGTTCTTTTTCACAAGTATTGATAAATGTAACCCAAGAGGGTACACATGAAAAAAATGTATTGTAAAACCAAATAGAAATTTGATGACACATTGTTATAAAAGAATAAAACATGGACTGATTAGTTTGTTTTATTTTTAATTTCAAAGCCTAATCCTTCCAACATAAGCAATGCCTAAATGACTGCAAGCATTTGATGTCGTAACAATTGTACCTGTTTACATTATATGCAAGTCATAACATTAATGACTGTAGAAAAACAATCAGTTTATGGAACATATAGGAAATTTTTGGGAATACGTTTAAGGAATTTTTGTTGATAACTTAGAATTTCGGTAGTTAAAATGTCATATACTCATTTGTACTTATAAATATGACTCGGCTTCATAAGTATGATCAAGAGTCAACCTTGGATTAGGTAGACATCCACCAAAGTGAATAAAATTTAGCCATCATGGCCGATAGAGGTTATATCGAAATGTTAGGTAAGTTGGTACAAAAGGGCGTAAAAAACAATAAAACGTAGGCTTACGGAAGCGACATCGTGAGCCAGGGGTCAGGTTTGACCACTGTCAACAAGTGCGTGAAACTTGAAATCGCTTGTTACCTTTTAGTAAGATAAATATCGTAACTCCTATGTCATAAAACATTAAATTGAATTTCAAGTAGACACTAGACTGCGCGCATACGCGCTCTTTTTTTATTGAAGGTCGAAATACGACGCACGTAAAAGTTCGTATGCCGAAAAGAACGAGAAGCGCCCAAACAATATGCTGATGTGATAGAACTTAATTTTGCTAATAACCAGACAAAAGTGCGAGAGACGCAGAGGCGATGTGAGTACGGTCTCTTCACGCTCGCACTCGCTACTCGCGTACTCGCCTTCACTTGGCGACCGTGAAGTGCTGGTATTACTGATTTTTGTTAATTAGCTCACCACATAAAGTTTATTACAGTCGATGTTCTAATAAAATGATCATCTAATAATTTTTAATTTGTATAGGGTTATCATCATTATTAGACTATTTTAATCTTCTTCTAGACCTAGGTCTCTCCTTAGGGGTCGCAGAGTAAATATAACTTCACGCACTGTCTACATTGCTGCCTCTAGTCGGCTAGGGCATTTATTTAGCCTTGATACTGAATCGTTGCAAAAGCTCCCTTATAATCAGATATTTTTTAAGTTTTCTTCCATCTGCCCTAAGTTACGCTAATAAACTAAATGTAGGTTAAAGAAAGTAGCTTTGCAATGGCAAAATACAAATTTATGACATTTCTCTTATGTGGTCGAACAGCTGACAAACTACGCAATGCACACTTTGTTAGATAAGTTATCATAAAGATAATTTTACATCCAGACACATGAAATAAGTTCAATTACTCTTATAAATATTTGTTGTGTGCATAAATCGAACCCACAAACCCCAATTCAGCAGTTGAGGATACAAACTAAGACCGAAACGCAGGTTAAAGTATCTGAGAAGTTCCTGAAAAGTTTATATAAAGGATCGATAAAGGACTGATGATGATGATAAAGCTAAGTGGAAAATTACATGCCGTTAATATATCTTGACGGCGTGTACCTGGTTGCATAGCTGTACCAACGAGCTGAAATCATTTAGCGAATCATAGCTTTATCTACTGATTAATGGAACATAATTAAAAATTACAATCTAAGATTGCAATAACCAACAGGAATCATAGGTGTTGGACCAAGAGTGATTTACTTAAGGTGATAAAATTCAGTGCAGTGTAAGCCGTGAGAAAGAATGGATGATAGTTTATAACGGTCACTGTCCGTACCTACTGCACGCGATTTGCGATGTGCGACGAACGATGTGAGATGTTCAAGAAATATATTTTAAAGTACATATATTTTAAAATAATAATAAACACTGTAAATAAATATATTACTAGTATTAATATTGTATTTCATTTAACATTATATTCTTCCGTGAAATGCTTAGAGAAATTACCTTATTAAAATTAGTTCATAGTGCTATTCTTTCAATTTACCGCAATGTACATGTACATACTATGAGATCCGTAAACCTGATATGAGGAACATATTCACATGTAAAAGACAAATCTTTCTTCGTGTATTTTGCGATGAAATAACTTGGGTATTATATTGTTATAGATAGAAGTGTGTTTAAGCGAATATTATTACATACACGTATAACACAAGCATACCCATACACTACATGTACGTAATTACTTACATGTGCACAATCTACATACTGTGACACCCATTCTCTGAAAAGCTTAGCAGAGATTAAGGATTTTAACTGTCTGTGGTACTGGTAAATTTCTTCGGTCTTTACTCCCTTTTACTTTTACATCTTTGATGATGAGGCTATTGGCATACATTGGCGGAAAATTTAAGTTAGCAAAATTACCATACATTCAATTTAATTAAATGTTATTAATAATTAGTTGCATTGAATTAAAAAACTAAAGTATAACATTTCATTTGAAATGAAAGTTAGGTAGGTATCAGTCCAAGTAACTTTACAGAGTTAGTGCTCTTCAGGAGGCCCAAAACGGTTTATCTTCTAGATCCCCAAGCATACATCCTAAATAGCTTTATTTGTTTGGACTGAGATAGGCTGATGATGATGATGAAGTACGTAGATACGAGTTATATCTGTCGTAGTTTTGTTAGTTCTCTCGTAGTTATTACTAAAACGCGTAGCACAATGTTTTTTTTAATGTGTTATCTAAAAACACCTAATATGTTTTTTTAATGTGTTATCTAAAAACATCTAATATGACCAAATAATCAATATTATAAAAAATTAATTTGTTAGATTGGATATTTTTCCTGCGTTTATACACAATACATTTAAAATAGTGTACCTAAACCACCCAGTAGTCAGTCTTTTAGCGAGACTTTAGATCCGTTTTCCGATAGCTGTTGTTTGAATAGCAAATAAGCAGGTGGTAGTGGCTGGATGGGTTCTGCGGAGAATAGGGGGTTGTGGCAAACCTTGGGAAAGGCCTATGTCCAGCAGTGGAACGGTAAGGGCTGATGTGATAGTGATGATCAATTAGTTTGAATGTTCGTTGCGATAAATAAAATCGAGCATTACCACGTGAAAAGTTATTTATAAAACATTCTAATAAAATAAATAAATAATCTACAAGCCTATTTTATCACAGTCAAAAACAATAATAGATAAACGAAAATATGGCCTTTTTAGTAGCAGTCAGTCTCAATTTTCCATTACTTAATTATATCCTATGGTCGGCCTTTTATTAGGCATTCAAATTAGTTCGTGTTTGTGATGCAATATTTCTAATGAAACACTTTCTTGTAAAGGTTTATCCGTCCGTCGGTCCCTCACCTCATCGTGTCCCGTTTCCTCTCCCTAAAAGTTCCCTATACTATAGTCGGTCCTTAAAAATAAATGTTTTCATCAAATAAAATCTTTTTATAAACTTTAATGTATATCTGAAATTATGTTTTAATTCAATAACACAAAATACAGCAGTTTGCGAAAATTTAAAGAAATACTTTGCGATATTTTAAACTCAATTACTAATGAAAAAATAGAAAATTGTACACTTAAGGGCATGTCGCCTGTGGCGGTTTATATCAATGAGTATATCTCATTCCCCTTCAGGCTATTGGTCTGTAAACTTAATTATTGCTAATTAGACCACAAGGTTTCCAGTAAAAATCAGTATTAAAGTGTACAAAACGTTAAACACTAATTATAAAACAATATAATTATAAGGTACTTGTAAAAGACTAAGTACTAGAACACAGCTGACTATCGGGTACGCTACCTAACCAAATATTTTTTCTCCCGGGTCCGATGCTCTACGTACATTGAATTACTGCTATCACTTACGTTATGCTTTAACTTTTAACTACTGTTTTTCTGTTAATTTTAATGTATACCGACATATAAAGGGATGATAAATACGAATGTTTTCACAATTAAAGTTATTACCTACTTTTCAAATTAATCTCTAAAATACATATTTAGAAACACTAACTGTAGTATTGATTAATAGATTTCGTTAAAGTTAGATATGTGCTCCCAACAATAGCTTAAAAATTATTTAGTAGCTTTGCGTTATATTATTTTCCCCACTACATGTTATGTATCATGGCGCCATCACAAAGTGTTGATACTTTAACAATTTCTAAGTGCTTATGTATAAGCACTTAGGCTAGTCAAGGAGGCTACAGTGCATATCACGTCAAGAAATGTTGTTGAGGAAGGAGGAATTTGCTTCGTCCAGGGTGTCGCGAGATGTGCCAGGGAGTCTGCGAGTTCGAGCCGGCCGCAGTCAGTCCGGCTCCAACCGCCGATAACAGAGTACGTATTGTGCGCCGCGCGCTCTGCAATCGCGCACGCGCTCT
>DWME01002002.1:0-22410 GCA_018244795.1 Parelbella ahira ahira | reverse complement strand
GGACAAGGCACGATGGCGCTCATTGGGGGAGGCCTATGTCCAGCAGTGGACTGAGATAGCCTGATGATGATGATGATGATTCAAATACTTTTACTAAACTATTTTTTTACATCTCTGTACTGAAATAGCTTTAGTGTTGCTGTGTCGGTAAAGCAGTTATTTGTTCCCAATAAAAAATAATAATAGTACCTATTACTAAGTAGGTACTCGCCTTAATTCGCAGGATCTCGGCAACCGCTTCAACGATTTCCATGAAATTTATTATGAGAGAGGTTTTGGAGGCGATAAATCGATCTAGCTAGGTTTCATTTTTAGAAAACGTCGTTTTATACCAGTTTTCTGGCAATGAAAAACTGGTACAAAATCATTAGAATACGATAGAATATAATAGCTCAAATCGGGTGGTTCCGAAACCAGAAGACCCCCGGTCGAATCCAGATGTCTGCAGTCCCATTATTTTTCACCTGTTTTTGAGTTCCTATTGTGAGAAAAACTATTATTGGGAATCCTTTATCAATGCATCTAATTCGTATTTTTTAAAATAAAAAAACCGAAGCTAAGCTCTGTCGTCCAGGTACCTACTGTACATATAATTCGGTAAACGGTAGCTAAGTACCTAATTCACATTAGGTACTGGGCTTCTTAGGCAAATGACAAACAAAAATTGAAACTAATATTAACTAACGTCAAAATAATAAATAATAGTCTTCTATTTATTCGTCACGTTAACTTGTTACTCATTTTTTTTTCTTATAGATACTCGTATTATTGCTTAACTGATATATCTATCTTTATTTTCAAGTTTAAATACTTTAATATCTAGATCTTTTTGACGTTTCTGTCATGTGCAAAAATATTGTTAGAGGTATTTAACTTACACAAGGGCGGTAGTGTCGTTGTCATCTCCATTTTCCATGAGCCGAGAGGCTGTGCGTCTGTCCTTGCGGCGCGATGGCGAGCTGCCTTCTACTCGCTCCATCTCTAGACGCAGTCGTTCGTTTTGGTTATCGGTACTCATCGCTAACAGCTGATCAATTGTCGCGTCCACTGCCCCTTGGTTCGCGCGGAGCACCGCTTCGATTACATCGTCGTCCATGTCCGGAAACATCGTCTTAAAGTCTGTCATCGCCTGTGAGAACTCGAGCTGCATAGTGGACGCCATCGTGCCGATGGGGCCTTGCGGCAAGCCACGGAAAACGTCACGTACGCGCGTCTTTCGCCGGTAACACAGCTGATTTGTGACGCAGAATTACCGCAGTGTCGAAGAGGAAGCGCGCCGCGAAGACATCAGCCATCCTCGCGGCACACTCGATTTGGCGACGAATGCCCGTGAGGTATCGCGATGTCAATTAGAATAAATTTTGGGCGACAATCCTATAACGCGCCTTGTACCGAAAAATACCATGATGTGCAATTTTCACTTTCGGCGTTTCAGGTGCCCAATGCGCTTGCGCGAAGCGGAGGGTCGCGGGGGTGAAGTCGTCGATATAAATAGAGAACGCGTAAACGAAGGCGGTGCGCCGTGCTAGTGACTTCGAAACACGCTGGCGAGTTCCACTGCATTGTTTGTAAATTGCCCTCCTCACTTTGACCTTTGCGCCGTCCTACTCACCAACACACATAATGTTAAAAATACATCTTAGTTTATTTGCGTCTCGAGTTTTCTTATTTGAATGGATTAAATACTATTCTTAGCACATTAATATGTTCTCCTAAAATATTGCGCCTGTTTAAATTTTTGTCTGGCAGGCATAATATTTATGTAAGTATATGTACTTATGGAGATTCTTTATACATCTGAGGGAGTTATGGAACTTGCTATACTCATCTAGTGTTCTTGTATCTCAAGTATATCCTTCAGTATCCCCTTCTATAACTATATGTTAGCATCTCCTCAAGTAGAGCAAGTGCTCATGATTACTCTTTGGTCAAAAATTAAAAGGCCGGCCGTACCATTTTTTGCGTATATTATTCAATATAATATACTGTATCAGATACAGTAAGTGAAACGTAATATTAAAAAGTAGATGAGTAGACAAAAATGTGTTTTACATGCAATCGACATAGGGAATGTGGTTGAAGAAAAGACCATTGCATTTAATTTTTTATTTATTTGGATTAAGTACTTACATCCACAACGTCAATAATTTTTATAGATAGGTACTATTTACTCAAACCGTGTAACAATGATGTAATTTCTACTGACAATACGTAACAGTAAACTAGAATGCAATATGAATTAAACAGACATTAACTACATAAGTTAATTCACTGAATCACGTCAGGTCTGTAAGGATTGAGGAATTTGGCATTCAGTGGCTGCCTACCTAACAAGTGACCTGGCGTTACAATACGGAATGAAATAATAATAATAACTCAATAACGTTGACAGATCAAACTGATTTAATCTATTAAGAGACCTTATAGTGTTAATTTTATAAACACGCTCGTTTTAATGCTCCGTTTACCGTTATCTGTTGCCCTAGTTCAATACTTACATATATCATAAAAAAAAAGAAAGATATCTATCAGTAATTAAATTGAAGGTACTTAGAAAACTCCCTATATGACTCACGAGCTAAACACTAGTACAGCAACTATTGCAGTTCTGAAGCAGTGCAGTGCAGCGCGACAGCATCGCTGTGAATTTAATTTGCATTTTATAGTAGAGACGAGCCGATACACGAGCCCGTTTCGTACAGTAAAATATCTGTTTTACTACTAAATACCTTTTTCTTATTCACATGATTATATATGTATCGACTTAACTCGCAAGTCTACGCCACGACCTCGCTGCAATCGGCGGGAGCTCATGGTCAGGGACGTCGTACAGGTCTCACAATAGTCGGGGCCGGTACACGAGTTAAGCCAGTACATATATATGTAATGTTATCATAAAATACCTATGACAAGAATTTAGATCATACGACTGGATATCAATGGCCTGCAATGAGTGTCATATGAGTGATGTGCAAAGCAGCTCACTATGTCTACAGCTGGATAGTCATATTTTTTTACATTTTAGGCCACAACGAAACTACTCACATTGAGGATCATAACACACTTATAAGATTACTTAGACACCAACAACTAAGGTTGGATATATCTTTAACATTATGGATAAATGTTTTGCCAATATCATGTTTTTAGAATCTTATCTAAACATCAATTTAATAACATTAAGTTCTAGGACTACATATTAATTGATGATCCTGATGATGATGATGGTGAAGAACAATCAAAGAAAAACTATTGTTCGGGTATAGGTATACCCAGTATGCTTGATTTGTCATATTTGACACTAATAAAGAAAATATGTATTATGAAACATTTTCAACAAAGAGTTTGGTTATATTAAAGTTTATTAATTGATACAAACATATATTTATTAAAAACATATAATATAAAAAAATAATACAAAATGGAATAAACTTTTAAATGTTTAATTATTCCATGATGATTCTATAGATTTGTGGAATAAAATTGGATTTAGCGTCAGATAATGGCACTACCATAGCTTACATTGAAACATCTAGTAAATATACAATTGTTGTTTTCAACTCTTTTCATCAATTGAGAGTAATTGCTCTTGGTAGTAAAAGAGCAATTACTCTCAATCTGCGTCATTGTTATTCAAGGTGTTATTTTAACATGAAAAATATTCTTTATTTATTTATTTGTCTTATATCAATGACAGTTCACTAATGCTATGACGCCAACTTTATGTAACTTTAAAATCTTAGTTTAATTTAGAAGAAAGTGTCAAACATTAGAAGGAGCACATAGTGGCCATCAAAGTAAAATTATACTTTTAGCATTTATCAAAATACTAGTGTATGGATTCTATGAACAAATGACCAACTAGTTCAACTTTGGTTAGTTTAAAAAGACAGTTATAATTTAAATAAAATAATCGGATACATTTTCCGAAATTTTTATTTTTAAAGATAGATACCCTTCTTAAATGTTAGGGGTGTCTATATTATAAATATTAATACCACTATGTGTGTAGACCCAATTTATTGCATAACGTAACATGACGCCTATAATCCCTGAAGGGGTAGGCCAGAGGAGTGTAGCACACTCCCACATTTCACCAGTTACGTTTATGTTCTACAATGGAATAGGTGGTGTGAGTCTACTGCTACCCATTTAACTAATTTATTAAATTTCCGTATATAAACAATTTTGTTTAGTATTACATCACATGTAGGAACACAGGCTATTTCTATGGAGAGTGCTACCTTAAGGTCAAGGTCTGGGCAAGGGATAGACAGACATGACAGTGCTAAATACATCATCGTTCAGTAAATATCTTTACTTGGCACAAACATAAAACATAAATGCAAACGATAATAATTATTTCCTTATAAAGGGATTATTAAAAGAATAGAAAGTTTAATATGAATAGTATTCCGTGAGCCTCTACATCTCTGAGCTCTCAACAAGTAGTTAATGAGTAAAATATTTTTTTTGTTTTTCTATACAAGTTATTAATTTCAGCTTAAATTGTCCCAATTGTGTTCAAGTGTTTTCGCTTTTTGTATATTTACATGACGTCAGCGATGCAACTTAATACATTTATGTCGCCGTTTAATATTACTTCTGTACACAAACGTAGTTTTAAATTGAAATAAATAGTACAAAGATATAAGACATATACATTACTTCATTGTTGTTCTGCAAAAGTTTTAATTATTTATTGTATTGGATTCATAATTAAAAATTCTCATCACTACTGTGTCTGCTGTGATGAAACAGAAGAAGACAATAGTATCCAGGGCGAGATTAAGTAGATCATTTTCTCATATCTACCAAAGTTGAAAAACTGGTCAAACAAAATATGGTTAAACATGATTATGTCAGGTGTACACTGAAATAGTGTAGTTGCAATGGACTATTAGTTCAGTGAAGCATCAATTATTGTTCTACAGACATCATGTGGGCACACATATTACATGATCATTTCAAGCGACAAAATTACACACCGAAAAGCTTTAGGCTCTAATGCCCATTACTTATGAGTAATGAGAAATATATTATGATATATATGAGTTTATGAAGAACATAAATTCTCAAATTTTCTTTTGTATTAAACTCTAATTAACAGTTTTCTATTCATTTGTGTCAATATTGAGACACTCCCTTTTTTTTACACCTTTACAATTGTGTCTTGTATTCATACAAGACATATTCCATTATACACATTGGGTATTATTTATTCAAATGGTTGAAAACTACTGAATGTTTAAACCATTTTAGGGCTGGCTGTATTTAATGTTTAGTTTGTTGGAGAGGTGTAGTAGAGTGCGAGATTTAACTCTCGATTTGGGAAAGAATTTATACGCGCACTGGAGCGCCCTCCTGCGGCAGCATGACTACGGTGTGGGCGGGAGCGGGCTGAGACTGTTGCTGAGATTGCAGTTGTGTCTGCTGCTGCTGTTGTGGCTGCGGCTGATCGCCTGGGGGAGTCTCCGGCTGTAATGTACGATATTCTTTACAACACGATACATTCTATACATTATGTAGGTGGAGAAAAATTATTGGTTACTCACGGTGACGATGGCGGGTTCACCGGCGGCCATGAGAGTGGCGGCGCGGTAGGATGGCGGGGGGGTCTGCTTCACGGCCTCTTCGTAAGCCGGCAACAGGCTGGAGTAGTCCGGAGCGGGCGGCACATAGGACGCACCGGTCACTACGCCCTCGCTGGAGATCACAAACGGAGTCAGGTTGTGCAGCGAGTGCGTGCGCATTGTCAGGTACTTGTAACATCTCCACACGACGCTGATGCAGTAGCCCTGTAAACGTGACAAAAACGTATATTAATAATATTGGATTACTTATACTGTATTATACTGCATAGGGTATTTATACATTTATGTAATATTCATTTAACACTTTATATTATGGGAAGACAATCCCATAAGAAAAAAGAACGGATAAGGAAAAGTAATGATGTTAAGAATATATAATCTAAAAAAACATTGCTAATGAACATAAGTTTTTGTTTAAAAGTAACAACATTACGGATACAATTACACAATTGCAACCAGTAATAAGATAGGATTTTTAAGACACACGATTTGATACCTTTATCAAAACGGCCAAGAGGAATGCGGAGAGGACTACAATGGCGAGAGCGGGTGCAGGCAGCTGAAGCAGTTCAGATCGCCAGGGTACGCGGCGGGTCTCCGCGACCAGTCGGTGGATGGAGCGCAGGTAGCACATGTAGCCAGTTGCTGACAGCCTGTATGTAAGGAAAAAGTAAGTATTTTCCCAAACACTTTCCTAAACAAACATCTTAACTGGCTTGTTGCTAGGTAGATATATATGTACTCTAATAGTAGGAAAAGGTTACATTTTGTAGCTTGATTATATGTGGTGGGGAGTCTATAAGAATGTGTTAATTTTTCTTTCAAGTTTCAATGTGTAAACGTTGCGTTTTTTTTAGTATTTTGAATTATTTTCAATGTGTTGCTGTATTATACCCATAACAGATAAAATAACAAATAATTTATCAAGGAGTGCTTGGTAGTGATATGTGGCAACATTTGTTGCTATCCCAATGTGTTGAAATTTTGTAAGCAAAGTATGCAATTTTCTATTTATAAAGTTAATTTACATATTAAATACAGATGACTAATATACAATGATTTGAGCAAATCAAAATGGTGATTTTATCACTTTTAGCTTCATTCAATTTAAAATAATTTTTCCATTGTTGATTTTTTTTATAAAGAAGGAATATGATAAAGACAAAATTGATGTGTCAAAAACGCGTCGAGAACTTTTCGGACCAGAATCACACAAATAATATTTCCACTAAATATGTGGTCACTTTCGATATTCGTTCTAACGTAGGATTCATTTAGTGCACAATGCTGAAGCAATGTGCACTAAATGAATCGCTTTCACTAAATGAATTGCTTTCAAACAAACCATATCATGAGATTGTAAATATGGCTCACAGTTTATAATTTCAAAATTCTAATTATTATTTTAATTTTAAAATTTCTTAATTTAAACCTTAAAATATTGCAAGGTTTTCATAAAATATAAACATATAACACAGCTTTACACAAGTTTCAATTAATTAGTGTTGGTAAGTTAGAACAATCATAAATGAAAACTTATACTCACACAGTGATGACAAAGTCAAAGATCTGCAGGCAGAAGAAGGGCAGGAGGTGAGCGGGGCGACCGCGAGACGCACCATATATCAGCATGAGAGTGATAGCCAGTGTGCACACTGTAACCAGCGCACCCATATCCACATCGTCTAGCAGACACAGTCGATCACATTTAATTATCACAGCTCTTTCATTAACATTATATTTAATAAATCTGCCAAGGCAAAATTACTCCACTAATGATTTGCGGCTGAATCAAGTTAGAAACTGGATGAACTATTGGACAGATTTCCCATGTACAGGACAACCGTGTCCATTAAGAGTTAGTTAATATTTGCATATGTTTTAATATCCAGTAGCTGTGACTGTGCATGGAAAGCAATAGATGTGATGTCAACACTATTTCAATCACAGTTGTTAAGTTGCCATGTATGCGATCAATTATATTTGTTAGTATGAAAGGGCTGTGTTGCTGATATAATATAAATAAAGTTTAATTTTAAAGAATGAATGGAAAAGTTGATCAATCTAAAAATAAATGTTACAGTAGGTCATTTGGTCAATGGTTAATATGAGGTTATGAATAATAAGGTTTGTAAACCTATAAACTATACACACACACATATATGTATGTATATAGGTACGTGTGCGTGTGTACGTGTTCATGTGTGTGCGTGCCTATGTGCGGGCATGAGTGCGTGCGTGCGTGTATGTGTACATGTGTGTTACTTTGTAATATTCAAAATACATTTCATGTAGGTGAAATACCTGTATTTATGATCATGTTAATATCAAACTTCAGTATGAAATTAGTTCTTTTAAGATATTGCTTTATTTTTTATATTAATGATGATAGCTTATGTAACCATTATATGAGTACTTTTTATTCCAATTTATACAAGCATAATAAAACATATTAAGTAGTAAACTCACGATATATAAAGCTATGGTCCCTCGGTGAGGTAGTGTGTTGTGGGTAAGGGCTGGGGGGTTCTTCCACATCTGATAGTGGCGTTGAAAGTGCAGCGCCTACATCATTGAACTTAGTGATGGGGGACGATTCGCGCTCCAGCTCCTGCAGCAGGTTTGGGTCGCGGACCACCGCCGCGAGGAATCCCAAAGCTATCAGTTGCAGTAGCTATATAGACAAACAGGCAGGTGTTATGTCATATTCAAGAAATAAAAATATATATATCAAATGGTTAATATTTTTCATATCATTATTATACCACCATTCCAGGTTCCTTACAGGGTGGGGACTGACAAGCTTAAAATATCTCTACTGTTATAGACTTGATGTGTCCCTTCTACATTTATTTCTGGTGTCAACATGCACACCAGTGTCAGACTACTAATTTGGACATCAATCAGAATCTTATTTAATTGAACAAGATATGTAAGTTGTGTTAGAAGTGAGATTTGTTTTTTAAACTAATGTATTATTATCTCTACAAGTTTCATATTAAAAGTTGCTATTTGTATTTTATGAATTAACAATAATACCATTTTTATGTAGTCGAGTCATAAATACACTTATTTAATGACTAAAATGGTGTTTGATTAGGTAACTTAGTTGTTTTTAGTTATTGATTTACTGATAAGCAGTAACTCTTTAAAGATAAAGTGTTAAAAGAATTTAGGTGTGAATGTGTTTATGAAGAGTGTTAAATATATAAGAAGAACATCACTTCTGTAAGGATATTGATATGTGGTATTGGCTACTCACTGTTTCCCAATAAAAGATCTGAAGTAAAGTTGTAATTATAAGATCACTGCAAATTTCAATTTCAGAATCAAATTATATCATATTGGTATATGCAAAACTCACCATCTGCCATGTGCCCAACAGAATGGTCCCGGTGCGGACATGCAGGCAGAAGAAGCACCGCCACTCATTGCTTCTCTCACTTCCCAATTTGGGACGAAACCTTAACATTGCAACCTGTTATAGACAAAATGATGAATTCATACACTGCATCACTGGCATGGAGGTTATGGACCAAAACTTCTTTGGGTAGGCCTATGTCCTGCAGTAGCCTGATACATCATTATGAAGAAGATAATATACTGCCATGTTATTGCTTCTGCTAGTGAAGGCAAAATAATGAATAAAATGTAGTAATAAAATGAATAATGAACTAGTTGTGTGCATAGCAATTTAAGTTTATTACTTACAAAGGTGTTACGCAAACAGTAGTAATATAAGTATTACTAATAAAAATTATGTAAGTATTATTCTTGACAACTACACCTAAATCAACTAATGGTGTGTATTGGTACCAGCAAGTACTTAATATTATGTAAATTGTTTATATAATAAAAATAGTGAATTTCAACCTCATGTTAATAAAAACAAAGTTACATCACACCTGTAATCCGCTAAGGGGTAGGCAGAGGAGTGTAGAACACTCCCACGTTTCACCAGTTACGTTTAAGTCCCATGGAATAGGTGTTGAGCCTATTGCCATCATATCTATGTTTTTGAATACAATGGGCTTTTCAAAGGAATAAGAAAAAATCTATATGTATAATGTGCAATTCAATTATATCGTACTTACAGGATTTATGACAACAGTCGTGTTTTATAAATAATAATGTATTTAAAGATTATTCGAAAAAATATAATTTACTAAGATAACTTTTTATTGAATATACAAAGTTCAAAAAATAATTGCGTCTATCAGCATTGCCTAAAAAAACTTAAGGATAATACAAATGAATCATATCCTATGCTACAATAGATTACATATCAGTACACAAATAAATATATATGTATGGCAAATAAGCAAAACAGTAAAACACCTATTCAATAACACCATAGCAAATAATAAATTTAATTACAAATGCTTACGTCAAGCTTCAAACAATACCTGCATTCAACATTTAATACATTAAGCATATGGATGTAATTCGCTATTAGTGAAATGATATTAACAAATTAAATAGTCATAACGATCTTTACACCTTTGTAAATATCTACTTACTATTTTGAAATCAAATATGGAGAGATGTTTTTGATTTGGAAAAAATTACACCCGAATGCCCTGAATGACAACTGTTTCTACCAGTGTTGCCTAGAAGTTTTGTTTTATGTGGTACTAATCTATATTATACAGCCAATATTAAAAGACCGATATGATCAAAAATTTCATTGAAAAATTGTCTAGACCAGACAAAATGTCGAATATTAAATAGATATTTACGTTATACCATAAATTCAACTTCAAAATATTTATTTTACTATTATTAATGTAATTTCACGCCTGTTATTCCCAAAAAGGTCACAGATCCAGAGTTCGAGTTACTATACAAATTAAGACTAGAAAATCTAAGTAAGAAAAAATCCAATAGTACCCGACCCAGGATTTGAATCCAATATCCCCCGGCAGCCACGTTTGCAGCCATTCGACCAACGAGGGACCATTGGGGGAGGCCTTTGTCCAGCAGGTTGATAAAGATGATGGTGATGATGATGATGATGATAATGATGAAGTTGATGATGATGATTAATGAATAGTTATGCACGGATAACGATAAACTGTGGATTGACATTGACAACTCTGACATTGACATTTACATGGTGGGGACGTCAAAGGTAAGACGATGATAAATAAAAATAATATCGTTATATGACTCAGTGATTGTTTTGTACCTCTAAATTGCAGCTATAATGGAAAAAATTCCAGACCAGATAGGATACTTGATTCTAGCAGAAGACGGTGCTGTCTTCGAGTCTGGTGGGGAGCTAGAAAACGACGAGCGTGTTGCTACAATCATCACTGGTCTCATCAGCTTATCTAATAGGTACATGTGTGTGTTATGCGTTTTTTAATCGTTTTCACGATCGTATTCAACTTAATCGAAAATATAATTCTCTTTACAGTGTTGATCCCGTAGCCTTCGGTCCAAATGAACAGTTCAAAAAAATTTCCATAACTTATGACGATCACTGGTTCGTTATTTGTATATCCAATAAAAAGATCTATGTGGTGAAAAGGAGTATACAACCTGTTGTTACATCAGAAGGAAACACTGTAATTGTATAGACTGTATTAGTCATAATGGGTCGTAATCTATTAATGAGTAGCCTTGAAAACGCGTCATTTAACATCATCCTTCAAATATTATTTCGATGTATTACCTTTATTATAAATGCGTGGGTTATACGAAATGTTGGACATGAAGTTATTGGTATTATGAATGTACGGTTGCTGCTTTTAGAAAGTACAATTTTGTTTCTGAGCCGGGAACCTTTTCACCGAGCCTGTTTGGGGCAGAAAGACGAGTTGAACTGGAGTCAACTCATTAACCAGATCTGGCTATCGGTACCCATAAGCTGTATGTTATCATTAATATTTGTGTACATCTGGTTATATGTATTACCACTAGGTCATCCAGAACATGCATTTCAGTATGAGTTAGGCTGCTGGAGTGTTGCGTTCTCTTGTGTTTTGGAGCTCTGCTCTGCCAATATGGCTCTTGTTGCACAACTATTTTGTTTTGTAAAACTTAAAGTAGCCCTCGATTCCTTACATATTTTTGTAAGATCTTTACTATTTGTTTCAATTATTGCTTATGACCAGTCACTAGCACTTTTAGCATTCTCAATAGCACAAGTTGGCAGTATTGCGACTATAGTTGTAGCTTATTATATATTCTTTTATTGGTACATCAGAAATAAACCCTTATATGTGAAAGGTGCACTCAAATGCAGGTTTATTCCAGATGCTGTATTGCAAAAATTGTATACCAATATGGATGATTTTAATTTTACTTCGCTTTTGGACTTCTTCCCTAAGTATTTAGGATCAGTCAACTCGACATTCAATAAAAAGTTAAGCACTTTAACTGTTAGTTTTATGAAGCAAGGTGTTGTAAAGCAACTGCTGACAGAAGGAGAAAAATATGTTATGTCATTAAGTCCTGTGATGACGTTCACAGAACAGGCTACCTATGATGTGGTCAATAATTTGGGAAGCCTGGCAGCAAGATTTGTATTTAGGCCCATTGAAGACAGCAGTTATTTTTACTTTACACAGATGGTAAGAAGAGAGTTGCCTCTCCACAAACAGGACCAGCACAAAATCAAAGAATCCTGTACAGTGTTGTCGCAAGTATGTAAAACTGTCAGTTCAATTGGGTTAATTGTGCTAGTGTTTGGTCAAAGCTATTCATATACATTGCTGAAATTGTATGGAGGAGAAACATTTGTGGCAAGTAGTTTGCCAGTGCAGTTGCTACGAAGTCACTGCTTAGCAATTGTGTTACTGGCCATTAATGGCATTACAGAATGTTACACTTTTGCTACAATGACAAGTGCTCAGTTGAACAGTTATAACTATTTGATGGTATTCTTTTCAATTAGTTTTCTTTTACTGTCATATTTTCTTACATATTTACTTGGACCAGTCGGTTTTATTATATCTAATTGCATAAATATGTTTGCTAGAATAATGCACAGTATACATTTTATAAGTAATAAATACAAAGATACAGATTATAAACCTTTAAACGGGCTATATGTTGGAAAGTTTTTCTTATTGACATTATTCGTTGCTGGTTGCATGTGTAAGTTTTCAGAAAATAAATTTTCTCACAGTTCATTAGTTACTCATATATCTATAGGAATGTTATGTTTGATGTGTGTTCTGTTCTCTTGGGCATATGAAAATAGAGAGTTAATTGTTATAATTTACAAAAAAATTATGAATAAGGAAATTAAAAAAAAAAGTGAAGACTAGTATACAGATATTGTTAAGGTATTAAAGCCAAAATATAATAATAAAAGTTTTAAATTTGCATGATGTTTTATTTTAATCTTAATATAATTAATTTCGAGCTGGGTTTCTGTGATCCAGCAAATGTATTTATTATCAACTGGTGGAAATTATCATAGAATTTAAAATATCTGACATAATTTATTAACACTTAATAATTTTATACATAGTGGTATTACCATTATATGAGTTATGTTCTACTACATTGGGTAAAAGAATATTCCCTTCATTTGTGTTTCACATATTCGTCTTACTTCATCTGAAAATAGAAAATGATTTTCATATTCAAATTTCATTTTGAGATAAATATTGGCATGAAGATTAGCAATAAACACATGGTACATTTGTTAAGCATAAGTGA
The DNA here is from genome assembly GCA_018244795.1 of Parelbella ahira ahira. Taxonomy (NCBI): domain Eukaryota; kingdom Metazoa; phylum Arthropoda; class Insecta; order Lepidoptera; family Hesperiidae; genus Parelbella; species Parelbella ahira. The sequence continues at coordinate 9,142 of DWME01002002.1, read as the reverse complement.
TAATAGACTGCCTGGTTAGTCGAGCGGTTGCAAGCGCGACTGTCGATCGGGAGGTCCTGGGTTCAAATCCCGGGTCGGGTGCTATTGGATTTTTCTAATTTAGAATTTCTAGTAAGTGACTCGGAGTCTGGAATTGTGCCCGGTGTATGGCAATAGGTTTACCACCTACTCCACGGGACGTAAACGTAACTGTACTATACTCTTCTGCCTACCCCTTCGGGGATTACAGGCGTGATGTTACGTTTAGTCTTAGATATTAATATTTTATAATGGTATTGAACATACGTATAATGTAATAAAACGAATGTGGTCGTAGCTTGCTACGACAAAGGCTGAGTGTTGCCTTGTGTACTTCTTTCTCTGTCTACTTTTGTGCAGAAGAAACACACAAGTAAAACATTAATTACAGATTTTTTGTTGTTTTCATAGCTAGATTACTATCTCTAAAGTTATCAATACAAGAGCACCAATTAAAATATTAATTACAGAACTTCTGTTGTTCTCATAGCTAGATTACTTATCTCTAAAGTGTTCAATAGAAGATCATCAATTACCTTAATGTAGTCAGGATCCGGCATATCCGATTTCTCGTCATTGTTGTTGTTGATGCTCGTGTTGTTGTTGTTGTTGTTTATGTTCATATTCAGTCCACTGCAACAAAAGTAAACATTTTTTATTATGTATAAAAAGTACGGACTTAGTTTTCCTGACATGTTTCTTAAATATACTGTCAGCTTATCATTTCTAATAAAACAATTAAACTTTTCAGTGTATTTGGACAGCGATTATACCTACTACATATATCTAGAACAAATGGCTCGTAATGTCACAAGAGGGATAAAGAAGAGATTTAGTTCAATTGAAAATTGCATTCTCAGTTCTCATACTAGCGGTTGCCGTCCGCTTCGGTAGGTGCAGGAAGAAAGTAGGTAATTGATTAATGTATTATAGTTAGGTACTGCTTTTAAAGTATCACAGCTCCCAAGCGACTTTTCAAAGAAAATTTTACTTATAAATTACTCTCTTTGACAGCCTGAGAGCTTTCGCTGCAAAATAACACAATTGAAAAACAGTATAGGTAAGACGTATGTATGTATATCTAAAAATCGAAAAGTGCTCGTCAGCTTATATTATTTCATTATAACGTATTTTTGATAATAAAATGGATGACATAGATCGACAGAGTTTTATGAACATACACACACACACACACTCACACACACACTCACGAACACACACACACACACACACATACATATATATACATACACACATACATATATACACGGCAACACAAACACACAGACACATGTAGTACTAGTCATAGTAAGAGAATATGGATAAAAGACAAAAAACAATGTACTCGTATTCTATCGTATCGTATGTAGAAAAATCACCGTTATTTTTCTTATATGATGTAGCGGTAGATATTGGAGTGACGTATGAGGTACCTACACGTAGTAAGACAAATTTTCGTTTAGTTGTCCTCAGGTTGTAAAAAATCTCTGGCAGACAGGTCTTTAAAATAATTTCGGCTGAATAAGCCAATACAAGAACATGCTAATTATCATATTCTACAGTCGGGTGGTTCGTTTGCTACTGTATAAGATAAAAATCAATTGCTTCTTACACCATTTTGTTACATATTAGTACATAATTATCTCAGACATGTTCTAGGTATACGAGAGTAGCGACCGTCTATAATGTGGCTGTGTGAGCGATAATAAGGGCATAGAAATGATGAAGTTTGAAGGAGTAGGGTACTAAATATATGATGTATTATTTTATAATATACACACCGGGAATGCATGTTCTTCAATGAAAAATTAAGTAAATGAGCTCATTGATAACCATTATCATTGAAATCTTTCATTCTTTAGTGAGTTTGATGTGTAATGTTTAAACAAACATTTGTTTTATATCAACATTTATATTGAAATAACTATTACACAAATCGTACACTAAGAAATTAAGTTTAAATTGAATTATGAATCTACAATGTAACAAAAAACAATGAAAAGAATATATTTTTAATGTATGAAATTATATATATGTATATAGCAACAAAAATTACTTAAACATATTTCACCGTCAATATTCATCGTGTAAGTAAACTTGGTTATGGATTATCGCGTAGACTATTACGAACAATTGTTATAAAATATAAATTTTATTATTAAAAAACTTCAAAACATTGAAAAGCAGTTTCTAAATATTTAACTTTATGTTCTGCATTTGAAGATATAAAAATTAAAATAAAAACACTGCACGCACAGAACAGAGCATAATATGAATAAAAAATAAATAATAAAGAATATAAAAAAGTAAACAAAAATAATTAACACCAACAAAATTTGTTAATTAAATAAAAAGCTACAAGACAAATCAATAAAACTTGAAAATAGAATGCGTAGTACATAAATTTAAATTAAGAATATCATCCGGAAGTTGTTGAGGCTGTGACTTAAATACGAGACATAACATACTATTACATCATATTACATTAAAGGTATGTATGCATGAAACGATATTTACTTAAAAGTACGTACAAGTAAGATAAGTACAAACATAACGGGTATTGTAACCGAATTAATACACGCAAACACGGAACGGGGACAACCAAAATAACTTTTTTAGGTTATGTTGTGCTATATACCTGATATTTCTCGAGCTCGGTCTCCATACACGGTACTCATACTTGTTTGCAGTGCCGTTATCACTGATAAGAGTATACATGGCTCGATTACGCCTTATCACTTATCACTCGATCAACAAAGGCCCCGAGAACAAGTTATAATGTAATAGCCGCGCACTGACACTATAGAATCGTTTTAGACTCCGATTCTACCCACATTGTTGTAACATTTTGAGTGCATATTGTTTGTTTAATTTTAACTAGCGGATAAGGGCAGATTGAAATAACGAAATAGCAATATCTATGTAGTATTATAATTGACGGCTCGTGAGTGACAAAGATTTATAAATTTGTCGGATATGCCTGTTAGGTTAAATGGAACATTTTCCAACATGAGTACAAGTCATAATGCAATATCTATAGGTATATTCTATTATATTCCCGAATTTTGATTCATATTTTTGTTAATTGTTTTTGATATATGTTTGTAAAATGTATCAAAACTTGGAAATGGGCGTAAGAACAAATATTTGAGAGAACAATGATTGGACTTTGTTATCCACGACTTTCATTGAATAGGTATGTAAGATTATTAACGTATTTTAATAATATGGGTAGATACCTATACATATAGGTAGATACCTATATAATTAATTAAATATCTTGGAAGGTATTAAATAAAGATCTTTTTTAATACCTTGTTTTTCATTTAATCCGCTTTAAAATTTTAACATTCGATTATATTGAGCGGGCATTTTATCGACACAAATTTCGAATTGCGAATAACGAAATAATTGGATAAATTTTGAATGAGCAAATGAATTTTTTAAATGAAAATATTGCAAGATCCAAGTTTTTTAAAAATAACAGTAAGTGTACTTCAATTCTCGTTATATTGCGTTAATGGAATATCGTATTTGATTGAGTGTTTTATTATTTTAATGATAAAATGAAAGTAACTAGTTAATAAGGCCCATTTGTGTTGGACCATCGTAATCAATAATTAAAAAAAAATTAGTTATAGAAAATTCAAATTTTGAAACAAACATTATACGAAACCCTGAAAAAGTACCGAACCCAGGACCTCTTGACCAACAGTCGTTTTTGCAGCCACTCGACCAACGGGGCAGTCAATATCAATATTGTAATGATCTACATTTGTTATTATAATAGGCACAAAACTATGTCGCTATTTTAAATATAAGGGAGGTAGGTACTCTCTATGTACTCGTATGTGTAGTCATCAGCCTACTCCCGTCCACAACTGGATATAGGTCTCTCCACACTTCAGCATGCCACTGAGCTTAATCTTCAGCTCTTCGAATCCAACCGCTGCCAGCAACTACGCGTATATCGTCACTCCATACGCTCGCACGTGTTATATTCGACCGTTATCTCTTTATCTATCGATCGGTGAAGTGCATGTGAATTACAATACTGCGTAATACATCGGCCGTGTTAGTGCTAACAGGTGAAAACAGGCATCAAGCTATATATACTCGTTCATACACGAGTAGATATGTAGGTATATCGAAGCTAATTTTACTGTTAAAGGTTTTTGTGACACGCCTAAATAATGAAAAACGTAACATCACGCCTGTAATTCCCGAAGGAGTGGGCATAGGAGTGTATTATACGTTTCACTTTTCACCAGTCAAGCTTACGTCCCATATGGGATCCCAAATCTATTGCTATACACGATAGTAATCGTGATGCAGTGAAATTATAGCCATACGTCGAGATGCGGACATACGAGAACCCACAGTAGTTATTTCGTTGGATACGCTGAGTGGAAGTCTTATGGAGACATTTACACTCGCTTTAAGAGGCTTGCAGTTCATAAAGCGCCGAGTGACGATAATGGAATCTCTGCTTATACTTATAATATCACCCTCATAAATGAAATCCCTATTGCATGCACTCGGACGGATGACGTCACAGCCCTTTAAACAAAGCGCCTTTGTTGACAATTAACTACTGCAATTGTGTTTTCTATTGGAATTAATTCCATTTTTAAATAATACGGTGGGTTCTACGTTCTACAAATATAGTGCGGTGCCCATGTATAGAACAATAAAGACACCCCAAGTTCAATTATTGACTGAATCCTTGGTCGAATGGTTACAACTGCGACTGCTTATGAAGACGTCCTGGGTTCGATCTCCGGGTCGGATACTATTGGGTTTATCTAATTTAAAATTCTTAATAATGGTTCGAAATCTGGAATTATACCAAGTATATAGCAATAGGCTCAACGCTTATTCTATAGTGGGACATAAATTAATTGGTGAAACGTGAGAGCGTTCTACTCTCCTGTCTATTGCGTCAGGGATTACAAGCGTAATGTTACGTAAGTATTCGAATCGATAAATAGGGGAAATCGTAAGCCGTTGCCAATACTTATTTATATTTAAAGGGCGGCTGCGTCTCTATGGAAATGGATCCATGTTATCGAGGGGTTTTAGGGGTGAATCGTGGTGTGTAGCGTATTATCACATTTTATATCCCTCTGTGAGGGGGTTGAAGTTTTATACTCACATCTGCTCAATTGTTAAACATAGGCGATAACCATTAAAACAAAAACGATAATAATTTTATTACAAGGGTGCTGTAGGTAGCTACAAGACGTTAAATTCATATGTGGGCAATGGCCGCTCTGTGGGTCATATGGGTGGGACAAAGATTTAAAAATAATTCTTGTAGCATTTAGTCAGAATTCAATTCTCAATATCCAATTTTACGAGGGGATTGAAATTTCTGATCTAAAGCTTGGATATCTGAGAACTGAGCATATAATTGTTTTAAATATCGAGAGAATTTGCGTAATCTGTGTAGTTTTCTAAATCAATAGTTTAAAATACATAAGCGAATAAGAATATCTACGTAATGAACTTACTTATGATTGAGATCAAAAAGTAGTTGTTGTACTTTTAATAGATATATTATTTTTTTTTAGAGGACATGAGGCATTATATTTTTATTCAATTATTTTATTCAATAGCCATCAGAATAACTGTTCTGACATGTCATGTTCCGGTCAAATTTGGACTAAATTATCCAATAATCTCGATGTGATATATTTTGGATAATCATATCCTTAAACTGACAATATAAAAATAATAGATAAATATAAAATATTATGTAATAAGGAATTTTAGTAATATTCTGTAAAAATACAATTTTATTTGTTTAGCAATATAAATAGATATATCAATTTCATTTATTTCTTTATTCATTAACAAAATGTACAGATACAAATTTAAAATTCACGTATGCGGCAAAGTACCAACATGTAATTTCACACACATCACACGTAAGTTTAATTGACGTAATTAAAAACGCTCCAAATTGTGGGGAGCACGCGATTGAATGAAAGACCGAATGAAATGAACGACAAGTGTTCACGAACGATTAATTGTGTATAACAACATGCGCTTATTACGAGTGCATACTTGCGACATTAATGCACATTTAGTTGGACGGTGACGTGACTTGTTGCCACTAGAGATTGAAAATTGAACGGTTTCAAGAATTAAAACACCATTAACATTCAAACGTTACTTTTCTAAAGGACCGTAATTTTTAAAGCAGCATTTGAAATGAAATATTGTGACATTTAACTTTTTGTATGCAATCTAACTCATACACACAGACGTATGTACCAGGTACCTACACACCCACATACATGACAGTTGATATATTATCATGAATCGTTTTAGTTTTAGTATTGAAATTTATTCATGTTTTTAAATAATGTACGTAGGTACATCATTTTTAAGTTGAATGGAAAATAAGTATGGCGATCAGTATTTAACCAACCTGGGAAACTCAAGGGAGACTCTTCTCATTCCAAGACAAGACTTCTTATCCAACAATGGTAGAATAAAGTGGGTGAGGAAATGAGCGTACTTGTTATCGGATATCAAATACAGTCACTGAAGCTCGCCCTTACGTCAGTTATACCTTCACCGTGAACCATGATATAAGTAAGCAGAATATTCCCTGAGTAGCAGTCAGACCGGCACACAACAGAGCTGGCAACTGCAGTAGAACGACGTACGCTGATACTCCATCGTGGGATTTAAACGTAACTGGTGACACGTGTAATCTACACTAGTCTATTTACCCTTGCGAGGATTACAGGCGGGATGTCACGTTACATTTATGAGCGTTACATATATGTATAATATGTAAATAAATCACAGTTATTCCAAGTATTAACGCATCTACGTACATTACCGTTGACATTAACCGCCGTGTCCGTTTTATTGTTTATCTGTGTCCGTCCGCGCCATCAATATAACGGCCGCCGCGGACGCAGGCCGGGCGCGCGCCCGCCGCCGCCCGATCCGTCGATTATGACAATATGGGGTGCCATTAGGTGATCGATAAATAACGGTTTATGGCGTTATGACAGCTGTAATTTCTGTTTTTAATTTATATAAGCGGTGTGTTCTTTTTTTGTAATGCTCGCTTCGATATGCCGTGACGATATTTTGTTTGTAATGTTTTGCAAGGGTTGATTGTACTTTGGACTTCCAGCTAATAAACCTAAAAGCTTAGGTAACCGTGTAATCATCATCGCCATTGATTTATTGTTCCATTATTAGACACGATTCTCTAGGCAGAATGAGAAGGGTTAAGATCATAGACGACCACGCTGGCCAAGTGCGGGTTGGTAGGTTGCCGAAATGTGGATTAGGCAATTCCTAATCCTAAGACGAACGCTAACAGTCCTAATTATAAAATTATGCCTGAGGTCGATTGCATGTATCCATGTTGTATCCTTCTACGATACAGTAGCTGGCACTAGCGACTACTACCTGATGTTTGGTTACTCTCAAATGAAATCGTACCGTCATTCGATGACGTCACAAAGATGGCGTCACGTTAGTACGCTACATTTTAAAATAGGCTATCTTATCAGCGATGGTCGCGAACCGTGGAACGCAATATCAGTAGGGAATATTAACTTTGGTTACCCTTTAATAATACTCTGTATGGATTTATAGTTTTTCGCATTAGTTGCATATTTCTTAGGCACGCGTTTTTAAAACCGTTTCGGGATATCTACATTTTTCTTAATACGTAGCTACTTATATCTATGAATATCGATTAATTGTGTACAATCTAATACGAATGTCAAATATGTCTTACATTTTAGTAAAAAGACAACATAATTATTCCCGGACGCAATCCTGATCTGAAGAGAGCAACAAACGAATACATTCAGAGAGGTCATTATCAGTTGTATCCAAAGGAATTGAGCGCATATCTACAAGAAGCCCATACACAGAATACAGAAACACATAAAACTGTAGCTACACGTGAGCTTATTTCTACATATAAAAAAAAAACAAAACTGTCAACCCACAACAATCCTAACAACAGGCAACACCTTCGGTGCTACGCGAAGTGCGAATGGCGGGAAAACACGTCGAAACGTGACACGCGATGTTATTATTGAAACACTCGTGTCGCATTTACGCGCGCAGCGTACGCGGGCTTTTGAGGTGACGTGAATTGGCGTTATGATTGGGGTTCATTTACATGCGTTGCCGACGCTTTCGTGCCTTCGGTCGGAGTTACGAGTTTACACTAATCAGACGGTGGCAGTTCAATGGGGGTGGGGTTGGTTACTTCTGTATTACACACATATCGGTACAGTAATTAGATGTTTTTAAAAGATATAGTTATAACGCAAGAGGATATTAAAGGCTCTTAAGTATGTATCAATTAAGAAGTTATAGATTCCTAATACTTAAATGATGGCTCAGTGAGTAAATATCTCCTCATGAGATATAATGTTTCTCTTGTCTTTTATATAGGTAACAGACGTTGCAAACAGGCCAAATATTGACATTCATTGGCAACCACAGCTGATAGATTCTTACATTCGATGTCAATGCAATGGCCTACATAGATTGATTTGGGTCTAATTATTGTACCAAATATATTACTATCATTGAGGTAAGTTAGAGAATCTTGTCTCAGTATGCCTGCTTACCGCATCTTTCAAATCGGAATACGTAATTATCTCCACGGTTGAACTTTGGAGATGTTTTACCCACTTTTAAAATGCTGCTAGCCATGATAAATCCCCAATAGTATCAGCCCTTGATCAATCAATAATACTTTTTATTAAGTTGTTCCTACTTCTGGTAGGTTCATCTTATTTGGGTATATCGTGGATGTACTCATGAGCCAACACTTGTTTTAGGTAAACAGGATTTATATAATATTTGGACGTTTTATTTCTTAAGCTGCGTTTTTACCTGGTGAACCTGTCAAGATCAAATTTGGCACCTTGTGATTACACTATCCTGGAGTATTTTCGAATTTTATATTCTTAATTCGTATATGGAATCTATATTATACCTAAACATAATATTATAATTGTTCAACACAATATAATACAATAACATCTGAGAAGTCTATAATTTCAATTCTTCTTAGCGTGTCGATGACAAACACATTTTAAGTCCCTAAATGGTTTTAGCCCAGAAT
>DWME01002001.1:0-22411 GCA_018244795.1 Parelbella ahira ahira | reverse complement strand
CAAACATTAGTATGGAATGTCTCCATACAAGAAAACAGAAACGTTACTAATTGTGTCGAGTAATAAAAAATGAAAATGGTTAGGCTCCAGAAATATTTCTATCATAAAATTTTTTTTTCGTAGCTGTCGTGAGTGTTGAAAAAACCATTTGAGCAATTTATATTTGTTCTTTTCTCTGAGACATGTGAGTCAGCACAAACGCAGTAAATTGTGAGATTATGCGATTTCTTTTTAATTTTAAAAAAGCAGAAACGCGAAAAAATATTTTGTGAATAAAGAACGATTTCGTTTATGCGTGTTATGACAAAAAAAAATCTTATATTTTTTGGCATTTTTTGACAAATTGTTCGGTCACTTAATAATAAAATATACCATTAAAACTCATTGTGAAATAACTTGAACGGTACTGTAGTAAATCTACTTTTTATATTGTTTCAGTTGTGGTATACTTCATTACCAAGAAGGTGAACGACGCCGAGAGCGACTTGAAGCCATACGCAGAGAAGATCTTCGACATGACTGGCGGCGATCAGACCGAAGACTCGGAGAAACCCAAGGCACGGTTACAATATGTATTCATGCTTCAAAAATCACTATTGGTCTGATATCATCTGATTTTCCACACAACTATGTAATGTCACCTCAATGTTTCTTTATGATATTTAGCAAAGGCCAAAAGTTGGGTCCTATCATTAATATTATTATTATATCATCACGCCAGGCCGTTTTAGAGCAGATAGAGATCAACTTGTGCTAAATCTCTCTATCATTACAGTCCCGACGTGCTTCTACGTTTATCACCTTCTTACATACATGCAATTACATTCGTTCATTACATTACATTTATACATGTATGTCAGTATTGGAGATTTCTTACTCCCATCAGTCATTTCCCTATCACATGCTTATAATTAGAGCATATATGTTAATGGAACTTACACTTATAAAAAAAAGAATATGTAGATTTTTGAATCAAATAACTACTTCCGTAGATATATATAGGTATATCATTATTTTAAAACCATGGCGTAAAAGTGATGACAAGCAGAATACTCCTACCCTTTCTCGTACATTAGAACGTCTCTAGCTCAATTAACATGTGACATGAGATATTTTACTCAGTTCCTTCCAATCAATATAGGATTCCAACAGACAGTACTGGCCGTAGATAAATACGATTAAATCGACACACATCTGTTTTTTTAATTTTTATATCACTTACGTATTCGCTTTGACTAGTGTTACATTTACCAAACAATTTTATTACAAGTTCTTACTTTCAAGCCAACATTTTAGTTATACGTGTATATGTAACAAATGACCACTGCAATTCAGTGTCAAAATCCGATTACAATAAGGATTAGGTTTACGAAATAAATCCGTAAATCAATTTCATCGATACATAGTACATTTCTGATAGTATGTACAACGTAATTTGACTTTTTTAAATTTACGTTTCATTTATATTTATAGTCAATTGGGTGAACAATTATCGAATGTAGCATTACTTCTATAACCTTCTCTTCATGTTTGTAAGTTTAGTGTACTGTAGACTGTAGAGGTGTAAGTGGTGTAGGACACGCGGCGGCGGTGCGGTGTTGCAGGCGCTGTGGTCGCTGTTCTACAACGTGCAGGACACGAGCGCGGCGGTGCGCAGCGGCAGCGAGCGCGTGCACGTGTGCTCGGGGCCCGACGCCGGCCTCGACTTCGACCGCGCCGTCGAGCAGGTCACCGCTTATCTACAGTATTTTACTTACTTTAAGCATTCATCTCATCGAGTTAATTGATTAAAATAATTTTGAAAACATTCATCAATTTAAACGTAAAACGTAACATCACGCCTGTAATCCCCGAAGGGGTGGGCAGATGGGTGTAATACACGCCCACGTTTCATCAGTTAGGATTGGGAGTCGGTTGATGATTTACCCAATAACAATTTATAATAACTCGTATCCGGCCCCGCCAATTAGATCTAGTTAAATAAACGTCATTAAGTGGATTAAATCAATAAACTATGTCGCTAATTACGTCGGTGTATTATAGAAATCATTGTTTTACAACCCTGAAACAAACCCGACAATACTTTTTTCAAAATAGTGTTTTTATTAGTAATACACATTCTTATTTTTGTGTTTTATACTATTCAGTGTTTATTCTTGATAATGTACGACAATTCGCACGGGTCAGCTGGTACCTATACACTTTTTTATCTATATAGGTACTTAGGTATCTTACCCGTACAAAATGGCAGTAATGGATACAATTGATTAATTTTGTAAAAAATTTAATAGCTAGATAAAAATATTTGTAGAACAAGGAATAAACAGGGCATTTTTTAACATGTAGGTAAAATTTTAAGTTTTTCTTTTTAATGTTTTTATTATGTAATCAACACAAGGGATCGTTGTAATATTTGGAGACTTAAAGTACCTATGTAAATTCATTGTTGTTTTGTTTCATTACAATTGTATCTTGTTACTTTTGCTTTGTCCTAACAGGCTGAAGAAATCTTTAAGAAGATCTGTCCCGGCGAAGAGTTTCTTCCTCGTGCTCCAGATCCCGAAGACATCGTGTTCGAAGACGACGTGACGCACGGGCCCGAGTTCCAGCGGGACGACGAGGACGGCGAAGGCGACGCTAAGGAGTAGCAGACGCCTCCATACGACAATTGTTTTGATTACTCCAGCAAGTTTTAATACGTTCCGGTGTCGCCTGTGGACCTAAATTTATACTTTATTCACATAGCTGTAATTCTCTACATTTGTAGGCTGGTAGTTGACATTATTCATGTTGCACATATCGTATGTGACCAATTTTACAGGCATATTTGTAGGTCTATCTTAACTTTTTAACAGTATTATCCACATATTCAACTGCGTAGATCAATTTAGCTATAAGTGTCTAGGTCCACTCAAGCCACGGTCTAGTGTCAATTTGCATTTATTGAACACTGTGAACAATTTAGAAAATGCTGAATTAATAAGGTATAATCTCAGTAAGTTATTTTATATAAGCTTTGGTCGCTTGACTTAGTGCATTCCGACTGGTGCGTTTGAAGCAAAGTGATTTTGGAGGGTGATCGAAGGTTGTGCGGTAAATGTATTGTAGGATAGGAATGTTAATAAATTGTGATTTTCTAAGTTTACTAAGAGATAGGCTCAAAAATTTGAATATCTTAAATTACAATTGACAATGAACTATTGTCAGTTACGTATCAGGGACGAGTTAAGGTCTACGTTATTGTAGTAAACTTACTAAAACGGGACAAGTGATTGAAATTGAAACGAAGAGTAAAATCAACGTCAGCAGAAGCGCTAGGTTTTCTTGACCATGATCAGCAAGATTAACCCATAGCACGAGAGATTCCATTTTATGCCTTATTACATTTCCTTCAATTTATAAAGTGTATACGATTAGTATACAACCCTAAGTTACAATTTAGCTCTTGAATACATACTCCTACATGACAATTCACTATGTAATATGTATCGACCCTAAATGCAATTAAATAGAACACAGCGACGCACCAGTCATAAGCCTAGATTGTAGCACATTTTAATTTTTAAGTTATTTAGCACTTTGAATGATATTTATTGCCAAACATTTATAATTATGCTCATGCAGCTTATACAATTATAATTCCAATAAAATTGTGATTATTAGATTGATTTGTATTATTTATAACCTATGTGACTGTTCTATTAAATGAAATGAGTTAACATGATCATGTTTAATACCAAATCCAGATTGATTATCATAGTTTAACAAAAGTAGGGCAAAAAACAATGAAAATGTATTTATATTTCTCTTTATTACTTTGTGGTCCATGATTCGGTATTCTTAATACAGAAAGTAACATCCTGAGGCAAAGGAAATATAGTTTTTTGACAATATGTGTTATCTCAAATACATTCTCCATATACAAATTATATTAGAATAATACATTGTTATCATCAAAAATATACAATTAAATGTTCAATAGGTGTATATCACATAAAATTAAATACAGCTCTGACCTTAAATTAGGACACATTTAATAAGTTTATTAAAATAATCTTTTCTCATAAGAAAATAATCCATGTACATTGCCTTCAAGTTGTGCTGAATATGTCCTCTTCATGAAACGTAGATCTCCCGAATAGCTCATCTCTCGCAAAACTGTTACAGACCTTGCACCTAAATCTTGGCAACTGTGCTGCATTCCAGCTTGAAGGTACGGAAGGAATCTTAGAACTGAACCTTTGTCAACAATGCTTCCACTTACACCTTGTGCAACCCTATGTTTGTCTGACTCCTTATGGAAATAGCGACTCATTGCAGAACCCTTCCCCTCTTTATTCTCCATAGCTTCCAAGCTACCCATACCTCTATACTTTTTAAGTCTAACACCATCAGAGAAAAAATATTCCCCTGGAGCCTCAGAAGTTCCTGCTAGCAGTGATCCCATCATCACTGTAGAGGCACCCAAAGCAAGGGATTTCACAATATGCCCTACTGATTGGATTCCACCATCGGCTATAACAGGTACATTGAACTGACGGGCATACGATGCGACTTGGTACACAGCAGTAGCTTGAGGGCAGCCACAAGCCATCACTTCTTGAGTTATGCATATTGAGCCACTTCCCATGCCAACTCTTAAAGCATCTACTCCTGCTTCAATGAGATTTTTTGCTTGCATTCTTGTTACAACATTTCCTCCAATTACTTGAATGTCTGGATAAGTCTTCTTTATGTATTTGATCATTTCTATTTGATAAGTTGAGTTTCCTTGAGATGAGTCTAATACAATAACATCCACTCCATTGCTCACAAGCAACTTGAGGCGATCTCTATCAGTCTCACGTGTGCCTATGGCAGCACCGACTATCAGCTGCTTATTGGAGTCTTTAGACGCATTGGGGTAACTGCGGGCTTTCTTTAAATCAGTTCTGGCAATAAGAGCTACAAGTTCACCTGCTCCATTTATGATTGGCAGTTTTCCTTTCTTGCTCTTCTCTAGGATATAATTAGCATCCTGCAAAGTAACTCCAGATTGAGCTGTAATCATAACATCTATAGGTGTCATTACTTCCTTCAGGCTGAGATGAGGATCACCTTCCCTGAAGTCAATATCCCTTGAAGTCACAATGCCAATTAAGCGTCCACCTAGTTTACCGTTTTCTGTAATTGGATAACCTGTGAATCCATTGGTTTTTTTAGCTTCCAATACATCTGCAACAGTGTTGGTAGGACCCATGCATACAGGGTCTCTAATAAATCCATGTTTGTACTTTTTCACTTTGTGTACTTCATTTGCTTGATACTCAGCTGTACAGTTATGATGAATGATACCAATACCTCCACACAGAGCCATCGCTATAGCCATATCTGCTTCGGTGACAGTGTCCATTGGGGTGGAAACTAATGGAGCCTTCAGACTGATCTTCTTGGTAAGCGGTGAAGCGAGGTCGACTTCTTCTGCGGTAAAATCAATGTAACCAGGCAATAAGAGGAAGTCATTATAGGTAAGACCTTCGCTGTGGGCGAAGATCTCCTTAGCGGAGAGACCGTCACGTAGGTCGGTCTCTGCTCTAGACATGTTTTCAATTTCAGTCAGCCCACGTGCCTGCGATTCACAAAATAACCTTGTTCTGTTTCTAGGTGATGCTACGTCCTTGGAAACTTATTTATGTAAATGTAGACTGGCAAATCGATTTGCAAATATATTAAAACAAATCGTGCACGTGGCATTAATCTTCTAAAGCAATTTTAGCGAATGCGATTAGTCTCAGTTCTCAAAATTGTATTTATTCTTTTGACGCAGATCTTAAATTTAACTATATAATATTTATTTTATATTATATGTGTAGTATTGACTATATTTAATAACTTTATATAAAATAATAAGGTTTATCACGTTCACGAATTAGGTACAAGAACTACCGGCTTCTTTCCGTTGCAACAGACACAGTGACAAAACCTGTCTACTCTAAAATCAACTTCTGTAACAAATCAAGTTCTGTAACAGATACAAAATCAAACACAAGATAAACAAAAACGTTTTTTGTAACAATTGACATATAGCTAATATTTTAATATTTCCTTTGGCCAATGTTTCACCAAGTTATTAATATCACCATGAATTTTATTATTAGAGCTTGGCAAGAAAGTCGTGAATTTAATAGGGGCGCCACTATCGTGCATACTGTAACCCTATATAGTACATAAACGGTTTTGATACTTTGTTTATTTTATCAACTTATAATTAATGTGCACATTGACTGGTTTTATGAGGTCATTGACTGGTTCTATGAGGTGCTACCATTATTTGCGAACATCGTCACTCCACCTGGCTGGAGGCCGTCC
Source organism: Parelbella ahira ahira (assembly GCA_018244795.1). NCBI lineage: Eukaryota > Metazoa > Arthropoda > Insecta > Lepidoptera > Hesperiidae > Parelbella > Parelbella ahira. The sequence goes on along the minus strand of DWME01002001.1, from coordinate 16,063 downwards.
TACGCTACGCTTGCCAAGTCGCGGTTTCAAGGTAACTGGCAGTGGTTGGATGCGAAGAGCTGAAGATCGGGTTCAGTGGCGTGCCGCTGGAGAGCCCTATGTCCAGCAGTGGACGGAAATAGGCTGATGATGATCATTATTTATCGCAGATGATCTCTATAGACTTCTGACCATTATTAGCTTCTTCCCGCGAATTAGTCCCCGTGAACCTGAGTAATGTCATGCAAACTCAAAAAGTCCTTCCAATGTATCTGTTCAGTAATTAAGGCACGAAGGGTACAAAAAAATTACACATTGATATTTATATGGAAAATATTTATTTTATGTGAACAATTTGTATTATTGGTAAAAATTATGATGACAATAAAATTAATGATTCTTAGGCTCATTTTATTAAAAACAAAGTACTAGTATAAATCTATTTCTTAGTAAGATTCAAAAATTGTTTCATCTAAACATTCCACGCCATGATTACACATAATTCAAAATCATCCAATTCTTTTTTAGGTCACCCCAAACTATGTTTTCCAGGAGTAGAGAAAATACCTGTTTTTTTGTCCCTATATTACAGTTCGCTTTATACTACTGACTGATTTACCTAAAAGAAATTAATTTGATTTTGAGGTTTACGCAATAAGTATTAACAAAAAGTATTAAAATTATACGAACGCGCTGTTTTGTCATTGCATTTTATAGACAAAACCTCAAATTCGTGGAAGTGCATTGCAATATAAATAAATAATCATTCTATGAGTTCTGTACTTAATCGAAAGTTAGAAAATAAAGATTACATCTGATTACTTAGATAAAATAACATTGTACCTGTCATACCGGCTGTTCTTTTCTAAACATCGTTCAAATCGGATAAAATTTTACCGGCTTCGAGTTCTGCCAAACATCTCAGGTATACATTATAATCTCTCTAGCGGAGCTGCGGATAACACGTCTATTAATTGTCAACACAATGGGTCACCAATACCACCACAATAAAACATAAAGTTCAAAATAAACACAAAAAACGGCAACTTTATGAAATGATACTTGTACTGACGTGACGTAACAGCAGGAGTGTTGCCAAAATGAAAAATTTTAGTTTCGATTCAGACCTTTTTTGCCAAGCTCTAAGTACACGATAGTTATAATGTACCAATACATAAGTTGTGTTTTCGAAAACTCTACAATAATTTTAGTGTAAAATACAATCTCTACCTTTCTAAGATTCATGTTATACCTTTGCAAGCATTCATTTAATTAGAAAGTTGTAGGCACTAATCGGTTATACTTTTGTTTTATCTAGGTACAAAAATAAGATATAGTATTGCGATCATGGACTTAACATTGCTATAAAAATAATAATTCGTTAATGCAGTATCCTAGAGATATTATATAATACTTGTATCGGATCACCCCTAGGTCACAGCCAAGTAACACGTTAGCGTATAAAATATCAGCTAACCCTTAGAAACACAGGTAAATTATAAATATTATTAACTGAACCAACATAATTTTAAGTAAAAAAAATTTTAAAATAAGTTTTAACTGTTTTTATAGTAACATGGTAAAATATTTAACGAAAAATACAGGCGTGATGGATGTTACCTTTTTTTGGTGACATGTTGCTGAACTTCTATTGTGGGAATCTGTTAGTGAATGACGGATTTTTTGAATTAAGTATAAGAAAAAACTCGCAAGTAATCACGTATACAGTATTTATTGGCTTATAAGACTTAGTTTTAAGGCTTGTAAATACAAAATATGAAAAATTTTATATGGCCTTCAGGGCAATTAACAGGTAAAAAAAAAGAACGATAGGCCATCTTCGGGCTTATTTCATCGAGAGGTTCCGACTGTTCAGCCTGGATAATTGAAACTTCCGCCACGAGTAGGAACATGGCAATGATGATGACCGCCAATGTGCCTCGAAACATTGTCTAAATGCGTTTTATGTCCAGTCGTTACGAATTATAAAGTTTGTATGCAATCTATCAAGATTATATATCAAAGCGACAGTGAATGGTTTATATAAGGATTTGGTAAAATTATTTTGTTACAGGGTAAATCCATACTAATATTATAAATGTGAAAACGTGTGTGTTTGTTTGTTACCTCTTAAAAACTTAAATAGCTCTTTCGATTTAGATGAAATTTGGTACACGGATACTTTGAAGCCTGTGGAAGGACATAGGCTACCTTTCACAGTGGATCATACCATCCAAATAGGGAATGAAAGTTTGTATGGGAGTTCGTGATTATAGAAAATAAAACAATGAAACTTTGTATTAAGGCACTTAATAAGAAGTAAATCAATATTTGTTCCAGCATTTATGAAATTACCACCTGCATGCATATGAAATAGTAGGTGAAAGTTACATGATTAACCAAACATCTGTTTATGTTAACTATATATTCATTTTTTTTTGCAGGGTAGCGGCGAAATGCAAATGAAGTATCCTAAAAATTTAAAAATGCTGCCCAAAGCAATTATTCCACGCGACGAGGTCACGGGCCAAAGCTAGTTATTTGTAAATTGATTATTTCTTTGTAGTCCCTGTTACCAATAGATTCGTTTCAGTTATAAATCGATTAAAGCGATTTTTAATTTATTTATTTATTCTTTATTGAAACTCCAGAAAATCTAGGTGCGTTTGACAAAAGGCGGACTTATGCCTAATAGCATTTCTATCTTTGGTGATTGTAAAAATAGTTGGCGGCAGCCGTTATTAGTAAAAAAATAAATAAGGTACTAAATACAATACATAAATATATTAAGTAATTTGAAATAAATAAATATAAATGCATACTTACAAAACATACATTACATGTATGTATGTATATATAATTATAATAACTGCATAATAGACACCTAATTGTACATACATAATTATACATACATAATAAAATATATGTGTATACTACACACATACATATAATATTATAATTAATATCTATTTTTAAAGGATTTTATTTTGTTTTCTTTACTTGAGTCTTATGAGTTGTGTGGGACGAATGTACCTAATAATTGAAATTTAAAATTTACCCGCATTTCAATTTTACCCACATGCCAGATTTTTTTTTCAATTTCGGATGTTTCGAACACATACAGAAAGAATGTAGAAATGGATCAATTTATAACAAAAAAAATCTAAGGTGTGTGAAGTCTGCCATCCCGCATTTGGCCAGCGTGGCAGACTATGGCCTTAACCCTCTCAATATGAGAGCAGACCCAACAGTGGAATGACAAATGGGTCGATTACTTTTTTTTTTTTATAATATTAAACGTCGCTGTTGTTGAATTTGACTGCCAAGTGGCTAATTGTAGGTAAAGGATTGAGAATTTGTGTGATCCAATGAAGAATCGACAACCGGTGGAGTAGGCGACTTCTGGAGTGGAGACCGCGGCTCGGCAAACGTAGTGTAGGACGCCCTCCGGCCCGGTGGAATGACGATCTGCGAAAGGCCGCAGGCAGATGCTGGATCCGACAAGCCGAAGACAGGGTGCGATGGCGCTCATTCGGGGAGGCATATGTCCAGCAGTGGACTGAGATAGGCTGATGATGTGTGTGTGTGTGTGTGTGTGTGTGTGTGTGATGTGATCCAAGGATCCTTTTTTGCTTATACGAAAGTAACAGGAATTTGTGGAAATATTAAATGACATATCTGCCATGTTGTCACTTAAAATTTTATATGACATCCATAACCAAGTTATTGAATAACTGGATTTCCTATTGGTTCACATACAATATTTCTTGGGATACAAAGAACATATTAACTTTGATGCATGCATAGAAGACCTTCATATTCATAATGTAACTAACTGGGATGGCGAAACGACCCAAAATGAGTCTTAGCCTTTATCCGATCGGTTCACAACTGACGGAGTTGAAAATAACAAATATTTAATTCAAAAGAATTATTCAAAAGAATAGGCACTTTTTAGCCGAGCGTGCTACATCCTAGGCTGCATCTCGCTTTCCATCAGATGGAATTGCAGACAAACGCGAACCTATTTCTACATATAAAAAAATATTATTTATTTAATAATATACACGAATTGAGAAGTTCCTTCTTTTTGACGTCGGTTAAAAATCGGTTAGAACAGTATCCTGTGAACATATTTAGAACTAAAAAAAACATTCACGAATCTCATTGTATTAGAATTCGAATAGTAATATTATTGTAAGGGTACAGGAATTTACACGGATGTACGGTTTGGGTATCTCGAATCTATTTTTGTATACGGTATTGTCAAACTGACTATTGACGAATACGTAAACTTTATACGTTTTAAGCACAGCTAGACTTTCGTAATGTTACTCAAAGCTAATAATCTGGTGCTTAGTGTTTGGTTGTGCGAACATGTTAATGAACTTGGCTTGTGGGTTTTCAAGGATTAGGTATAAGAAAACACAGCAAATAATACTTGTATTTAGTATTTGTTTTTAATATAGCGCTTACAATTTCGGCACACATCTTCCACCCGGACCTCTTCCTGTGCCAATAGGGCATGGGACTTTAATGATTTCGCGAAAAATCCCAGATTCTGAGTGGGCTTGACCGTGTTTCGCAGCATGCTCACCCTGAACAGTTAAAACGTACATCGCGAGGAGGAGAACGGCAAGGGAAGTGACTGCTAGAATGCCCCGAAACATTGTTTTAATACTTCCAACTTCAAATTGTTACAAAATCAAAGCTTGAATCGAAATGAGGGAAATGTATTGATATCGAACGGTTTTTATTTTAATGCACGGACGGAAAGACAAGACCAGTGTCTTGTGTGAACGATGATGTATTTCTCTATAATAATCTGGACACGACTCGTTTATATTTTAGGTTACGTTACATATGATTACACGCTACAATTATTTGGACAAATTGATTCGTTATATGGAAAATTATTATTAAAATTAAAATTATATATCTGCTTTGTAGCAAGTGTTACTAATGAATTTGTTGCTGTTATGAATGAAATGTTAAAAACTAGACAAAAAAATATCGCGTTATATGAAAATTTGCAGGTTCAAATCATTGTAGGTAAGTGTCTCTTGGATATATTAAAACAACTTGTGCATATTGTGTAACCGAAATATACTTAGGTACATTAATTCGTACAGGTATTTAATATGAAAAATATGTTAAAATTAAGCATTGGAACATAGAGTGGTGAACTACGTGTGCTCAGCTATACTCAACAGTCAACAGAGCCTCGTCTGCCGTATAGCAACTATACGTAGTCGATGAGTTTGGCTTGGGCTCCTAACATAGAGCTTGCAAACCCTAACACTACCTTTATATCCATATATTATAATTATGTACGCATGTCTTCCTGGATGGCGGCAATCACTATCAAGGAAGCCGGCTTGATACTATTCGATATTAAATATTATGTTAAAATTAAAGGTCCTACCCCACTTATAACTACAGTAATGATTTGTTACTCCTTTGTCCATCTTGTAAGGAGTGGAAATACGGTGTTGAATCTCCTGAATTGTGTTATGTGAGTGGACAAGTGAAATTGCCACTGTCGGTGACTGCCTCGTTGGTCGAGCGGTTACAAGCGCGACTGCAATTCGGGAAGTCTTGGGTTCAAATCCCGGGTCGGGTGCTATTGGATTTTTCTAATTTAGAATTTCTAGTAGTAACTCGGAGTCTGGAATTGTGCCCGGTGTATGACAATAGGGTCACCACCTATTCCACGGGACCTTAACGTAACTGGTGAAACGTGGGAGTGTACTACACAGCTCTGCCTACCCCTTCGGGGATTACAGGCGTGATGTTACGCCACAGTTGGTGCCACCACTAGAATATTACGGTCATTATTTTGGGGGCCAGATAGTGATTCTATTCATTTTTGTTTCAGAATAAACTTCTTTTAAGTTGAGTTTTTATATAATTTTTTTTATGAACACTTGTAAATTCAATAAACAATTTCTCTATATAAATAATAAGGAACTACGTCCCAAAAACCAATCGATGAAATGTATGTACGACCATTACTTCATAACGACTGCACCAAATTAGATAATGCCTTTTTTGTTGTGTTTGTTATCAGGACAAAGTTTATACTTTATATGTATAAAACGATAATTCTTAAAACAATTGTATGGAAAGATGTAAAAACATTTTATCTTTTCACCCTTCATCCTAAATTGCAATATAAGTACCTAATAGGTACATAATATATGGCGCCATGACTATGATAAACAAAATAAGATATGACTAACAAATGTCTGTATTAATAGACTGATATTCATTCATATTCAAATACAGTTTTTTTGCATAACAAAAGCAAAACTTTGTTTCTGTATTTGGTACTGTTCTTTTGTATGAGAATTCTTATGTTTTAGTTTTCGTCGACGAGGTTTGCCGCGATGAGAAAATGCCACCAGTGAGACGTAAAAATATGGGTTGGCGTACGGGTAAGGCAAGCTGTGTTCGTAATCTTCAAGACAATGAGACTGAAGAAGAGCGTGGGCAGCATTTGGAGACGAACAGAATGAGAATTTCTTAAGCGAGATCTACTACGACTCCAGAAGAATCCACAGCGTCGTCCTTAGGGGAGAGGCGACAATACAGACGGTCGAACGTATCAATTACTTATGAACGTTTGTCCTTTAGTTATGATCCAACAGTCGATTACGCGGGAGATAAATCGGTCGATTTTGTAATAATGAACAAAATTCGTCAATATCGCAGTGCTTTGAGGCTTCGACTCGGACAAACAGGATTATGTAGTGCGAAAGGAAAGATCAAATTACCACAACTCACATCGCCACCCGAACCACTGAATTCTTTAGTTTCAGGACATGACCCTCTGTCGAAGCATTTATTGGAAAATATTCAAAGTTACACCGTGTATTCCAAATGATGTCAATAAGTGCAAATATTGTTGAGCAAACGTGGTTCAACCCAACTTTTAACGTATTATTTACTTCTGTAACAAATATCATACATGTCCACTCCAAGATTTAACCAGGAATTTGAAAATTATATTGAGGCTCATAAATTATTTTCAATATTCTAGATTCAATGTGGAATTCACCATCGTTCAGGAGCATTGTTGCCGTCAGTTGATGGTGAATATATATTTCTTCAAACTGATTTCCTTAGATACTTTGAAGCTGAAGAAAATCAACGCTGTGCCATCAATCAATTCATACAATAGTTTAAAACAGCCCTTTAACTCCATATGAAAAAACCAAAAATATTGTAAGTGGAAGATTATGTCTCCTTTTTTATCATTAGATGTACCACCCATGTGACGCTGGGGCGGACAGCTAGTTAATTTCTGGTTAAAAGTTTTAGGTAAAAGTTAGCTAGTCAATAAATACTCGTAAAATTCAAGTCAATAAAAATTACTTCCCTAATTTTTTTACCCTTATGGGTGGTATGTTTTGTTCAATGGGACCAAACGGTATCCATCCAAACAAAAATAATTTGGCCGACGGTTCAGAAATGACGGAGTTGAAAATGACAAATATTTATTTATTAATATAGACGAAATGGGAAGCTTCTTCTTGTTGAAGTCGGTTAAGTATCGGTTGAAACTGTCTCCTGTGATTTGGAACTAAACAGTGCATTCACGAATCCATTCACGTATTAGATTTCGAATTATTGTTTTTAGAGTACCTACCTACAGTAAATTACACGGGTGTACAGTTTGGGTGTCTCGAAACTATTTTTATGTACGGTATTGTCAAACTGACTACTGACGAATACGTAAATGTTAAAAACGTTAAGCACAACTAGACTTTCAAATGTTTCTCAAAGCTAATAATTTGTTGCTTAGTGTTTGGTTGTGCGAACATGTTAATGAACTTGGCTTGTGGTATTTCAAGGATTAGGTATAAGAAAACACAGCAAATAATACTTGAATTTAGTAGTTGTTTTTAATATAGCGCTTAATGTCTCGGCAAACATCTTCCACCCGGACCTCTTACTGTGCCAATAGGGCATGAGTTGGATTTAATGAGTTCCCGAAAAATCCCTGATTCTGAGTGGGCTTGATCGTGTCTCGCAGACTGCTCACCCTGAACAGTTAAAACGTACATCGCGAGGAGGAGAACGGCAAGGGAAGTGACTGCTAGAATGCCCCGAAACATTGTTTTAATACTTCCAACTTCAAATTGTTACAAAATCAAAGCTTGAATCGAAATGAGGGAAATGTATTGATATCGAACGGTTTTTATTTTAATGCACGGACGGAAAGACAAGACCAGTGTCTTGTGTGAACGATGATGTATTTCTCTATAATAATCTGGACACGACTCGTTTATATTTTAGGTTACGTTACATATGATTACACGCTACAATTATTTGTTCAAATTGATTCGTTATATGGAAAATTATTATTAAAATTAAAATTATATATCTGCCTTGTAGCAAGTGTTACTAATGAATTTGTTGCTGTTATGGATGAAATGTTGAAAGCAGACAAAAAAATATCGCGTTATATGAAAATTTGCAGGTCCAAAACATTGTAGGTAAGTGTCTCTTGGATATATTAAAACAACTTGTGCATATTGTGTAACCGAAATATACTTAGGTACAGGTATTTAATATGAAAAATATGTTAAAATTAAGCATTTGAACATAGAGTGGTGAACTTGGCCTACGTATGCTCAGCTATACTATAGAAAATATTCAAAATTACACCGTGTATTCCAAATGATGTCAATAAATGCAAATATTGTTGAGCAAACGTGGTTCAATCCAACTTTTAACGTATTATTTACTTCTGTAACAAATAAGATACTTGTACACTTCAAGATTTAACCAGGAATTTGAAAATTATATCGAGGCTCAGGCGAGATACTCTGAAGCTGAAGAAAATCAACGCTGTGCCATCAATCATGCAGCGAGGTGAACTATCATCGTGCATCTGCACCAACTGTTGCATGCTCACAATCAATTGATCCAATTGTTTAAAACAGCCCTTTAACTCCATATGAAAAAATCAAAAATATTGCAAGTGGAAGATTATGTCTCCTTTTTATCATTAGATGTACCACCCATGTGACGCTGGGGCGGACAGCTAGTTAATTTTTGATTAAACGTTAAAAGTTTTGGTTAAAAGTTAGCTAGTTAATAAATACTCGTAAAATTCAAGCCCATAAAAATTTCTTCCCTAATTTTTTCACCCTTATGGGTAAGTAGGTACCTATATCCATCCAAACAAAAATAATTTGGCCCATCGGTTCATAAATGACGGAGTTGAAAATAACAAATATTTATTTATTAATATAGACGAAATGAGATGTTCCTTCTTGTTGAAGTCGGTTAAGTATCGGTTGAAACTGTGTCCTGTGATTTGGAACTAAACAATGCATTCACGAATCCCATGGTATGTATTAGATTTCGATTTATTGTTTTAGAGTACCTACCTACAGTAAATTACACACGGGTGTACAGTTTGGGTGTCTCGAATATATTTTTATGTACGGTATTGTCAAAGTGACTACTGACGAATACGTAAATGTTAAAAACGTTAAGCACAGCTAGACTTTCAAATGTTTCTCAAAGCTAATAATTTGTTGCTTAGTGTTTGGCTGTGCGAACATGTTAATGAACTTGGCTTGTGGGGTTTCAAGGAGTATAAGAAAAACACAGCAAATAATAGGTACTTGTATTTAGTATTTGTTTTTATTGTAGCGATTAATGTTGGGGCAAACAGTATCCTTCCGGAATTTTTACGTAACCTTGAGGGCAAAAGTCGCCTTGAAAGAGTTCGCGAAAGATTCCTGACGCTGGGTGCGCTTGATTGTGTCTCGCAGCATGCTCACCCTGAACAGTTAAAACGCACATCGCGAGGAGGAGAACGGCAAGGGAAGTGACCGCTAGTGCGCCTCGAAACATTGTTTTAATACTTCCGACGTCAACTTGTTACAAAATCAAAGGTTGAATCAAAATGAGCGAAATGTATTGATCTCGAAGGGTTTTTATTTTAATGCACGGACGGAAAGACAAGACAAGTGTCTTGTGTGAACGATGATGTATTCCTCTATAATAATCTGGACACGACTCGTTTATATTTCAGGTTACGTTACATATGATTACACGCTACAATTATTTGGACAAATTGTTTCGTTATACGGAATATTATATATATTAAAATTATATATCTGCTTTGCAGCAAGTGTTACTAATGAATTTGTTGCGGTTATGAATGAAATGTTGAAAGTAGACAGAAAAATATCGCGTTATGAAAATTGGCAGGTCCAAATCATCGTAGGTAAGTACCTCTTAGATTTATTCAAACAAGTGCATTGAGTAACCGAAAATATAGGTGACTACATTAATTAATATAGACATTCCTGAACTCCTTTCAACCGTGATGTTGAATATGGAAAATATTATAATATTAAATTAAGCATTGAATCATAGAGTAGTGGGATTTGGCCTACGTATGCTCAGCTATACTCAACGGTCAACAGAGCCTCGTCTGCCGTATAGCAACTATACGTAGTCGATGATTTGGCTGGGGCTCCTAACATAGAGCTTGCAAACCCTAACACTACCTTTATATCCATATATTATAATTATGTAAGCATGTCTTCCTCGATGGCGGCAATCACTCTCAAGGAAGCCGGCTTGATACTATTCGATATTAAATGTTATGTTATAACGAATGGTGATCTCCCACTTATAATTACAGTTACGATTCCTTAAGTCAATTGCATTGTAGCCCTAGCAACTAGATTTTCAAAGCCAAATTGGGTTTTTATTGTCATTTTTGGTTCCATACTCATTTCCTCTAGTCAATTTTCGCCATTCATAAACATGTCAAGGAGACTTCATCATTCCTATTGATTTCTAATTTCTGTTAAATCTTTGAAGTAGAGTGGCTTACTACGAAGACAGTCTTATTTTTGATCGAGTGTGCTTACTAAGAGTTAAGCGCTTATTAAATGTAAGCCCAGGTATTTGGTGTTATCAGGCCTAGGATAAATGAAAAACTGATAGTTTGAGGGATGTTACTTATCATTTAGATTCTCTGAAATGCTTTAGTAAAGCAGGCAGCTGCGCCTTGATTGTGGCTTCCATTAATCTTTCAGTTCTTCAACCGGATACCGCGAGCGCGGGTTGCGAATTGGATTTGCTCGGACATATCGCTCACCTTTAGGGAAGTGTATGAGAGTGCAGTATCGTCGTTGATAGGGTAAGTTACGCCTTGGAGTGCCGTAGGATATCGCTTGTGTAAAAGGAACACGGGTATGGGCATGAGGTCCACTACCTATAACGACCTATTAAGGTTATCAATAAGTAATTTATATACATAAATCAATTCGAAACAACATAATATAATATCACGCCAGTTATTCTTTAGATAGGTACCTAATACAACACAGGAACTTTATTTGCACTAGATAAGGTTATATACAATTGACGAAATTATTCTAATCACATGTTCACTTAATCCGTGCACAATAGCAAAAATGCAAATTTATACAAGAATAATGGAAATTAACGTAAAAACATTACGAATCAACATATTCATATCATATACGTAACATAAAAAAACTTTACATCACGCCTGTAATCCATGAAGGGGTAGGCAGAGAAGTGTAGTACACTCCCATGTTTCACCAGTTACGTTTAAGTCCCATGGAATAGGTGATGAGCCTATTACCATACACCGGGCACAATTCCAGACGCCGAGACTACTAGAAATTAGAAAAATCCAATAGCATCCGACCGGGATCCGGGATTTGAACCCAGGACCTCCCGATCGGCAGTCGCGCTTGCAACCACTCGACCAAGGAGTTTAAATTAACATATTTACTGTAAATTGCTTTTTTGGGCAGGACGACGTCTGCCGGGTCCGTTAGTTGAAAATAAAAGGTGATTTAGAAACATTACGCAATTGGTGCGAGGTGTGGCATACTAATTCTAACAAGACATAGTTATTTTATTTTAAATAATCTATGAAGATAAACTTTGTTTTTACAGCCTGTTGTTTGGACGCACAGATTAGGAGATAACGTAAAATCAAAATAATTTTACACTGCTCGAGTCTATAGTGCAAATAAGTCACCATAGTCTTTTTTAACACGCTTTAATTAGCTTCACCTGTATCTATCTATGTAAGAATATTTTTAGAATTAACTTTGCCCCTTCTAGCTGTCTAAATTACTTGATTTGCACGCTCGCCCAGCTCCGACGACAACGCAATAATTATATGGTTTCTTGTTCTTCCCAGGACCACCAACACTGCACAACACATTTTGATGTGGTCAATGTAAGTTGAGCTCACACATATGTATGTATGTATTTATTATTTTTATTTTTTTTTATCCACATGTCTTCAGTATTACTTAATTTTTTGTTTGTTTAGAGATATGGTATGGATATACCGTCAGTCCATACCCAGTGAATACATGACCTTGATATGACGTCATCGATAGGTCACAGAGATCATCGAATCTTTAGATAGATAAGACATAAAAATTACTTTATTATTGACTTTGATATTTAAGTAAATGTCACCATGATTCCGTTACATACCATGTATTGGAATCATGGTGACATTACCCAAAGATGAGTAAGTAACTGTCGCTGATTTTTCCTTTATACCAAAGAAATTAAAACATAAACGTAACAATTAAGTTAGTTATTAATAAAGTATATTTTTGATTATATCAGCTCATTGAAGGTCTATTTTCAAATTTAATTTTTTTTTATGTAATGTGAGAATAAGGTTTCTTAACTTATTTATTTATTACTATCATGTCTGATATTGACAGCGGGAACGTAAATAATAAATGGTTGTATCCAATGCATGGTAGTGTGTGTAATGTTATTTTTACTCATTTAATGTATTTTTTACGCATTATTTTAAAAAAATATTAGTATTCTGCACTCCTTCTCTATATAAACTATAAGTGTGCCAAATTTCATACTCCTCCGTCCACGCAATTTTCGTAAAAATGGGTGCAAAGTATTTGCTTCACGTATAAATATATAGATCAAACAATTTTATTGTGTTTTCTATTTATTGAAAAAACTTGTCTTACCGATATTAATTTAACAGTAAAAAGTGGAATAATATATTTATGACGACATTGGGAACTCACATTCTTGCCTAGTACCTATTTAAGTAAATTTGAAACATATTTTATAAGTTATTGATCTTTTAATCGTACGTCGATCGCAAAGTCCTCCTCGTCTGAATTTGCTTTCTCAGCTTGGTCAGTATTTCTTTTGGGAGCTGATATTTCAATTTTGTCACCGCCGTAGACATATTCATTAGGATTCAGTGGCACAAATAGTGGCACATCATCTGACGAATTTTCTGTCACTTTAGTTGTTTCAGCTTCTTTTGGTAAAGAAGTAGACTTAATATATTCCGTAGTCGTGACATAATTCGTGCTAGGATTATCACTATAGGAATTTGGATGATTATATTGATTTTCTTTATTATTATCTGCGTTAAAATTATTACTGTTTCCGTATTCGTCATGGTTATAATTTCCATTGAACTGGTCGTTTGGTCGACTATTTTGTTCATCATGATTTACTTGATTGCCTACATTTTGATGGTTTCCATTATAGGCTCCTTGATATTGATCGTTGTATCCGGGTTGATCATTACCGGATGGTTTATAATTGTGGTGGCCAGGATGATACTCATGATGACTCGGCCTGTAGTTATTTCTATTTGGTGGCCCATAATTTTCTCTATTTGGTGGTCCATAATCTTCTCTATTTGGTGGCCCATAATTTTCTCTATTTGGTGGCCCATAATGTTCTCTATTTGGTGGCCCATAATGTTCTCCGTTTGGTGATCCATGACATTCTCCATGTGGTGGCCCATAATGTTCTCTATTTGGTGGTCCATAATCTTCTCTATTGGCCTCCACAACTTGTACAATAGTTACTTCATCTTGTTTTCTTGGCGGTGGTTGTTGATTAGTCTGTCCATGTAAGCCAATATGTCCATTTAAGTTGAATTTAAGTCCACCAAGGACTGCATTAGCAGCGGTGTCAACTGCCGTATGAACATGTTCACGAGCACTAGATATGATGTTACCGAGAATAGAAAGATGTCCATTGCACTTAATTAGCATCACCAAAAGTAAAAAAAACGAAAGTTTAGTTCCCATAGTTTACAAAATAAATATAAAAAGATTAATCTTTGCAATTGTCCCAACGCGTGGCAAACACGTATTAGACTATACGATGACTGACGCCACTACAAATCTCGGATTCAAATGATGAGTTTTATAAACCTGTTTTGTTACCATCGTAAAACGTATTATACATAACATAAGTACGATTTTATGATACTTAAGTACTTGATTGGCAATTACTTTAACATCGTAGAAAAAAAGGACTAACTATTGTGTTATTGTAAGTTAACTACGTACAATACAAACTACGTACAATACAATTATTCTTTATTGTATAACAGAAGGGTATAACAGAAGGGTACAATAGAGACAATACCAACATTTTAAGGCATACAAAAGGCATACTAACGTACTAGGTAAGTAACTAGTTATTAGGTTCGTTATTTACATAGAACTAGATTCAGTTTTAGGAGTAGATAAACCTTTACGCGTTTTAAAATGTGCTCTTCGTCACAAATGTTTTTGTAGTTTTCCTTAAAGTGAACCGGTTTAGAGGTTGCAAGGTAATTAATAGCTCGCTCATCATGTTTATGTTCGTGTATCTCGTTCGTCTTGTATATTATGCAATGTTAAGGTAAAACCCCTAGGTAATTGGAAGTCCATTCTTTTGCTGTAAATAGATACGAAGTTTTTGAATATTATAAATTATCAAAAATACGTAATAATCTCTTTATAATAAACAATTTTATCGATCAATCCTTAGAATGCCTACCCTTTCAGGGAAAAACAGGCGTGATGTTACAAAAGATTAAATGAAGGAGTCGAGAGCACACATAGTACTTATACTTTATTAAACCCAAACGAAATTTGCTCACACACACACACACACACAAAATCACAGGGAAGAACCACAAATAAACACAAAAAGCTACAAATATTTGCTGCATGTTTTTAATCGATCCGCTAATGTGAGAAATATCGCTGTTGAAATATTTTAACCAAGATTTTTTTTAATTACATAAAAATTATTTTTATATGTACCTACATGATACATGAAGCGAGAACATTGCGGGAAGGTCCGGGATTGTTTCTGCAGGGCCCACCGCCTTTTTTTCTGATAATACTAACTTGTAATAAAACTTCTTTTATTGTTTTTGAAATTTATTATTTAAAAGGTCACAGAATAGTGTTAAAACATAATAAAATATGATTAGCTTTAATAAAAAAAATACAATTATCCATACAAATAAAGCACTATTTAATAATTTATTTTTGGTATACAACATATTTAATTAATTGTTTAATAAACCTATACTTTATACACTTTTGTAATATGCGTTCTAAAACAAGATGTATATGTATTAATACTTAAAGTAATAATTTTTTTTTCCAGTAACAGTTCAAGATGATCAACGTAAATATCTTAATATATTAGGTATCAACTATCTTACAGATTAGTAAGGCACAATTTAGCTTTGGTTACAATAACACTTTCGAGACTTCTATATTACAACCTACACATCATATATTATATTATGTATCATTATTCCATATACAGCCTCCATCAGTTAACATCACATAAAAGAGAAGGCTAGAACACATCACGATGAGTTAAAAAAAATTCTCGTCGAATAATTGTAAGTGTGCATTACATTTAGTGATTTGATGTTTTGGTAAAACGAATTCTAGCGTTTAATTATTATGTTTATGAATCGACATATTATTATGATCGACATGCGATGAAACGTTTAATGAACAGGAATAAACGTAACATCACGCTTTTAATCCCCGAAGGGGTAGGCAGAGGAGTGTAGTACACGCCCACGTTTCATCAGTTACGTTTAAGTCTCATGGAATAGGTGGTGAGCCTATTGCCATACACCGGACACAATTCCAGACTCCCGAGTCACTACTAGAAATTCTAAATTAGAAAAACCTAATAGCATCCGACTCGGGATTTGAACCCAGGACCTCCCGATCGGCAGTCGCGCTTGCAA
>DWME01002000.1:0-22413 GCA_018244795.1 Parelbella ahira ahira | reverse complement strand
CTTCTCATCAATTGAGATCAAATTATGAGCTATTTTCAAAATTATGTTTCAAAACCCCACAATGAAGAGTCGAAACTGATGATCAAATTCAGATTTTATTCCAGTGACATTTTAAATAAATTGGTGTGAAACAAGCGTTTTATGAGTCGTTTACCACTTTTATGCCAACAGAACTGGTTTAGGAGTAACATTGTAACTCATCAATGCATATGTAATGTAGAAAACGTGTGCACAGGGAAAAAAGTAACAATGAGCTACATATGAATTTTTAAATATTTGCAGAGTCCAGATTTATAAATATTTCCAGTTGAAAAACCAGTACTTTTCAATGAGGCGCACGTGGATTTACGGATATTTGACTTCACTGACATTTGGATATTGGACTTCACTGATGTTTTTAATGTCTATTAAACTTTATGTTAATATTTATATTTCATTGTTCCAGGACCATCCTTTCAACATTTACATCCCGGACAAGACACTGAAACTTGAAAGCGGTTCTTTAGTCATTACACCTTTGATAACTGAACAAGTTTACCGCGAAGGTTTCACCAATGAAGCTTTGGATTTGACTGACAGGTTGGTAATTATGTGTAATCTTGGAATGCCGAGATTAGAAAATAAATTAAGACTGTTTTCTAACTCCAATCTACCATTTGTTTTTCTGGCAATCAAATTTGAATTTAAGTCTACCTAGAGCACAGCCAGTTATAATTACTGTCTACGTATTTTATATTAACTTCGTAATTACAGGTGCACTGGTCTAGTAGGAACACGAGAATGCAGTCGAGTAGCGTCAGGCGCTGATATCATTCCACCGATTATCACTGGAAAGATTAACACAAGGAAGAATTTCAATTTCAAGTATGGAAGAATTGAAATAAGAGCTAAGTTACCTTCTGGCAGCTGGCTATTACCAGGTGAACAATTGAGCAATACCAGAAAAACAAATAATTTTGCTGTTATTATCATAAATATAACGGCAGATGTGTCCTTTTAAATTTCAGAACTGAACCTTGAGCCTAGAGACAATGCTTACGGCGCGCATCGCTACGAGTCTGGCATAATAAGGGTGGCTTTTGCCAAAGGCAACAGGCTCTTCGCCAAGAAACTGTACGGAGGTCCAGTTCTCTCTGACAAGGAGCCATATAGGTCGCATTTGCTCAAAGAGAAAATCGGAATCGACAATTGGAACAAGGACTTCCACAACTACACCATGGTTTGGAAGCCAGGTATGAGAGCTAACTGAAATATTTGAATAATCTTTTGAATCAAAAATTTGTCCAAATACCAAACTTACTTTAAGATCGATATAATATTTCTCATTAAAAATAACTATGGAAGAAAAAGAAACAAGAGCTGAGTTTACTATAGCAACGATATTACGAGAAAAAGATAGTGAAGCATATAATATCAAATGTAGATAAATAATGTTGGATTATTATATAAAATTTACTGATAACAAATAACATTAAAGTCTTTTCAAGCCTTACATAAGTTTGTGAATAACGAGACGACAAAAGCAAGAAGAAAACAATATGTCCTAAAAACGCATGTTTCTGTGAATGTAATTACAATGTGAATGTAATTTTTGTACAGACGGTATCGACCTTTACGTTGACGGCGAGATGTATGGATCTGTGAGCCCCGGCGAAGGGTTCGCGGCCAGCGGCAGAGAACATAACGTCCCCCACGCGGCCTTATGGAGCAGGGGCTCCTTGATGGCGCCTCTGGATGAAATGGTAAACAGATAGAAATAGTATAACAAGCAATTATTTCGCAATCATTTGGGCCTTTGCATTGTAACCCTAACAGCTAAGTTAGGTTTGTGGATTCGATTTCCACCCAAGACAAATATTGATGTACGATCGTCTTTTCCATGGCTTAGTCCAAAGTTATCTAGATAGGAATAGCTAAAAAATATGTATGTGTGTATATGTATGTTGCACAACAGTGCAGGCTCTGCTAAGTTTGGGATGGATTATAAGATTGGTCATTTCAAAATCGTAGATTGTTGTATTAAACTTTAATTACAGAGAAATAAATATTTGAGAAAAAAAAATTACTTTGCAAAAAAAATTTTTAACTAAAATCTGTAGTTTCTTTAAACTGTAATAACTATACATTAAATAAAATTTTTTATAGATAAAAATCATATCTAAGGAGTAAAACTAAAAAAAAATATTCAAGTTTTTCCAATAGGTTTTCATCATTTTATTTGTATAGAAGATTAATAGTTCTGTACGTATGTTATGTATGGGGCAACTAAGTAGTAATTGCACTGTTCGTGAATAAAACGGCGGTAGACCATAGACAAGTGATAGAAAGTAGTCAGGCAGAAAAGAAAAAAACTGAAAGTAAAAGAATGTTAAAAAACGCACCATCTATTAAATATTTAAATCGTTTTTCAGTTCTACGTATCAATTGGTCTTCGGGTCGGTGGTATCCGAGATTTCGCTGACGGCCCAGAGAAGCCCTGGAAGAACACGAGCAGAAAGGGCATGGTGTCCTTCTGGTACCACATGGACGAATGGTTCCCGTCGTGGTTCACCCCAGAGATGAGGGTTGACTATGTGAAGGTCTATGCTCTGTAGATTGTGATTCTGAATAAACACTTTTTTAACTCAATATTCCATTTTTATTGCCCCCATACCTGTGTTAATAACCACTCGTAAATACTAATCGCTTGATAATAGTTACCTAAATTAATAGGGTACTAACTTCAAATATTTAAACCATTAGAACTATTGCTGACTTCGCTGAATCTGAGATATGATAATCTGTAACATTTTTATATAAAAAAAAATAACGGTTGGTACATTTTTATCTAATATATTATAAATATATCTCGGTAAATAAGTACATTTTTATAACGCTGTACGTGTCTTGTTAATGTATTGAAATGCGTGGTAAGATAAGCAGCTTACAGGAACTTTTAAGGCCGATAGGAAACGTAACAAACGTAACACCACGCCTGTAATCCCCGAAGTGGTAGGCAGAGGACTGTAGTGTATTGGAGATGTAGATATTAGAGAGTAATATTTAAGAATTAAAACGAACGTAAATTTCTGCAGTTAGGAATGGCGCGACTGAGTTCGAAGTCCAGACCAACGGAACGACCAACCAGAAATGATAACTACTAAACCACTGCGCTGTTCCTTCCATTTGCCACATCGATGGCGATAACAATATTAAGCTAATGTGTTCTCATGTCCAACCTATATTAGTTGAAGACAGACAAACGCACGAAACGGTCGATTCACTCTGAATTATCGTATATATTCACATAGTTTCAAACGTTTTCAAAAATGGAACGAATTCGTGGCGCATTTTTTTTTCTAGTGTTAATGGTAAATTTAATATGGTGCTTTCAACAGCCGGTTAACTCAAACGGTAATTTTATTTAAAATCACGCATTTTTTTATAATTTCCAGATCTATTTTTATGTATTTTGTTAGCTTTAACCGTATTCATAAACATCAATTTATATATTTATGTAAAATATCCAAAAAATTAAACTAACAAACCATCATCTGAAATGCTCACATAAAATTATGTTTATATTATGCTTTTGCAAGCAGTTAAAATTTCTTGAAAATATGAAATTGTTTACATTTTATAGTCACGTATAACAAAATGATCATTATATTAGGTATGTATAATTGCGAGCAGTTTTAATTTTAAATCTATATTTAATTACACCTTCAGATACGTAACAATAACGGTTAATCTTCTAGTTTTTAAACAACTGGCATAACGATTATTTTAATTAAACTTAATTGTTCTTCCAATAACGTAACACATTTACTGATTACCATCGGTTCTGACTTATGTAGCAGTTGATAATATGTTACTTACACGATTTGAAATAGGCGATATAAGACAGATTTCAATTATAATATTTCAGGATATCAGATGTCAGACAGTGCTCATATGATCCCTTGTGAAGTATCCGAGACAACGGCGTCGGTACAAGGTTTCATCTGCAAGGGACAGCTGCTTTTTGAAGACAACTTTGATTCAAAGTTAGAAACGAAAATTTGGACACCAGAGATTAAAATTCCAGGAGAACCGGTTAGTTCTATTGTGAACGTAACATTAGGACTGTATCTCTTCGAAGAGATAAGCAGAGGAGTATAGTACATTGCCATGTTTGGCCAAAATTGTTATACACCCTATCTTGGAATTGGTAATGGGCGTACTGTGAAGCACAAATCCAGATTTCGAGCTACTACTAAGAATTTCAAGTTAGAAAAACCCAATAACATCGGACTCGAAGATCGAGCCCAGGACATGTCACTCGACAGTCGCGCTTGCAGCTTCTTGAACAACGCAATGGTCAATTATTGTAAATGTAGATAATATTATTGTATTATGAGCTGTTTTCTAAGAACCCAAGATTTATATGGAAAAGGCTTAACTGTCCTTAATGGAACAAAGCTCGCATCAGTTGTTAGCAAAGCTAGATAATACCAACTCGAAAGAGACGACTAGTGTGAAACAAAGTTAAAAAAAATGTAGCGAAAACAGTCTTTAGGAACATCAGGTAAAGTCTTCAGTCAATTCCCCAGGATTAAGATATGTCTTTTTATAGACAAAAATGTCTAACAACCATTGCGTATTTCATATAATAACGCGCATATATAAAATGTTTTATTAATTTTAAAATATAGAAATATAATTATCTTTTTAGGACCATCCCTTTAACGTGTATCTTAACGGAGACCACGTTAAGGAAAGCAACGGCATTCTGACGATCAAACCTGTCACATTGGACTCATTTATCGGTGACAACTCTATACTGAAGAAGCTGCAATTGACTGAACAGTATTTATTACTTTTTAAACGTTCTTACTTTTTAAACGTTCTTACTTTTTAAACACAAAAACAGAATCAAAACTCGCTTTCATAATCATATATAATCTTTTACATAGAAAACGCTCACATAGTTTTTATTTATAAGAAACTAAAATCTGCGATTTACAGTTTCGAAAAGCTTCTCTTCTAAATGATGACTAATCATCGTCATCAGCCCATCAGCCATAAGAAAATGGCTTGGGTTACGCAACAAAATGATACATAATATTAAAGCCTGCACTACTTATTAGTTTAAGGTACGAGCAGATATTGGACGCATCCAATGCAATCATATTCCATATGTTTCAATGAAAAAACTTGTAATTCCTCAGATGCACCGGTGTTCCTGAAACGGGAGAGTGCTATCGAGAGGCCTTCGGTCCTCAGATCCTTCCGCCGATCATCACCGGCAAACTCACCACCAAAAACTCATTCAGCTTCAAGTATGGAAGGATTGAAGTCGGTGCTAAAATGCCTGAAGGCAGCTGGATTGTTCCTGGTATGACTTAAATGTTTAATACATTGATAATCGACCCATTTGTTATACCACTGTTGGAATATGGGTCTCCTCCCATATTGAGAGGAATAAGGTTGTCTGCCACGCTGGCCAAGTGCGGGTTGGCAGACTTCACACACCTCAGAATTATTATTTTTTTAATAAATTTTAAGGTATGCAGGTTTCCTCACGATGTTTTCCTTCACCGTTATTTAAATTAAATACATTAGGTAATTTAATACATTATTATTAGTTAATTTAATACATTAGTTTAATACTTTAAAGTACTTTGGAAACCGAGATAAGCACAACTTGCTTTATTATTAAACCATTACTACAAGATTGTGCCTACGTTTTGTTGAATTTAGATTGTATACGCCATTATGCGTTAACGCTTAACGCTTACTTAACGATATTAATCCGGACGTCGCTAAAGTGTCTCTCAAGGCGTAATGACGTTACTAAAACAGCGCTAAAAGCTATATTCTGTCCTAGAAATAATCGCGCCTTTTACTGCTTGAGAGATCGTTTACGCCTGGTGTGAAAGTTTGCTAACACTAGCCCTTTTTTACTTTACTTCTGGTGTTGTTTGATTGTATCATATTTCCAGAGATTCAACTGGAGCCTCGAGAACATAAATACGGTACCAAGAACTACGCTTCGGGAATACTTCGCGTGGCCTGCGTTAAAGGGAATCTACTGTACTCCAAGAAACTGTACGGAGGACCCATTTTAAGTGGAACTGAACCATTAAGGTATTGTAAGTGTGGACCACTCTTATACATATCAATGTGATAATGTAGGCATAACAATATTTATAGCACTAATAGAATTATCAGCTCTTTACAAGCTATATTATGTTAACGCTTCAGCGAGAGGTCTACTTAGTAGCTCGGAGTGCTCGATAAGAGCCAATAAGCAAATAACGCAGTGGCTTGGAATCTCTTCTTATACTGTCAATTAATGAAGTGTGTGCATCTTGATAATGATAAAATGAAAGACACGTATGTCTTTTAGCAGTTAAGATGGGTCGCTAGGGTGTGATTATTTGTGTCCTACAAACTCTACCCATAAATTAGAAATTTCTTAGTGCAAGCTTCCATCACGTGGGACATTATCTCCAGTATCCAGGAGATTCAGGCTTCTAAGAAAATGTCTTAAACGTCATAAAACATAAATATTTCATTGCAGATCTACTTATCTAAAAGATATCACCGGAAGTAGTCGATGGAGTCAAAAGTATCACAATTACACTTTGGAATGGAGGCCTGGTACGATTTAATGAACTGTTTTCTTCCCTCCTTCAAATACATTTATGATTAAATGCACACTGGATATGATATTTTTAGCACATTAATTATTAACACTGAGTATTAGATAACCCACCATGTATTTTATTAATATTTAACGCTTATTAAAAAAAACATTTTGCCAAATTACAGTTTTTTTAACCATTATTCATTTTCATTTTTTAACCATTATTCATTCAGACTTAATCAGACTTTACGTCGATGGAAAGCAATATGGAGAAATAGCGCCAACATCTACTTTCGCTGATGAAATCCTGGGCAAATCACCAGCATCCGCGCTCTGGATGAAAGGAACTGGTCTAGCTCCCTTTGACGAGATGGTAAATATACAGAGCATATTCTTTATATACATGGATACGAAACAATCATTTCGTTTCATCGCATAATGTTCAATAATTTGTTTCAGACTTAATGTTCTGTACACATAATTACGTTCGACAATTCAAATATGAATCTGAAATTCATAGACCGGAACAAATGTTATTGAATTCCAACTCTCTTAAGTCCATCTTTGAGTCTCACATAACAATAGGACAGCACATCTTTACAGATCAATGTAAAGCAAAAGTGATAAAGTCCATCCACTGTACACTTTGAACTTATTAAAAAATATTTTAATTTTAGTTCTACATCTCCCTCGGTCTCACTTTCGGAGGTATAAACGAGTTCGGTGACGATATACCGAAGCCCTGGTCCAACCGCGAAACTAAGGCCATGCTGAAGTTCTGGAACTCCCGTCAAGATTGGATGCCTTTCTGGACAAGCGATACCGCCTTGCGTGTTGACTACGTCAGAGTTTATGCGTTATGATATTTCTCATTAAATTAAGCATGTCATAAAATAAACGTTTGAGAACTAGAATTTATATATTCTACCCCTCACTAAGTTAGTTTCTTAATAAAGACATGCTTAGTCACACAAACTGATATCTGAGAGCATTTATGAAGGACTGATTAATGTGGAAGAAGCACGGCAGGATAGAGATATTTGACACTCTGTGCGCTCTACCCGCCCCGCTAACGGACATGGCGTGAAAGTATTTATATATGTCTGTAATCAGACACACGTAAGAAAGAATAAGTTATGTCCATTACTCATTTTTAAACCTTATAGGGTCAAAATAAGGTAGGGAAACATCGTGGGGAAACTAAGATGCCCTTGAAAAATCTATATTGCGTCCGGAAATGACATTAATTACTTGTATTCTAGTATCACTATTTCTTGCTGTTATTATATTAAGTAGCTGGTATATTCCTACTGACGTCTTTATTTTCTTCTCTTCTTTCTTCTTCTCATATATTTTAAGTACCTATTTATTACGGTATTGCGCTATTTCAGCTCTATTTATTTTATTCCCCTACCTTAAGGTAGAGTCGAATTGTATTAACGTGCTATGCAAGTTGGGAGTAAACTTATATTAGCATGCATATTAAACACTGAGCCCCTTTTCCTCCTAGTATATATTCAACATTAAATATAATAATATAAATACGGAAAACAAAGATAGATTTAATTAGTTTTAAATACATTGTAGTGGAGTCAACACCCCACCTTGGGATACCACCGCCGAGAGCGCAAATTACAGAAAATACATTTTAAAATTTCATATTACATGTTAAGTAAAAGCATCAGTATTATATTTATTAAGAACAGCGCCATCTGTGACTTAAATAAGGAATTTCTTACCCATATAATGCAAACTGACGCGATGGGTATACGCAAAAAATAAATCATAATATATGGTTTACAGCCTCATTTAATCTTTATCAAGAAAAATGTTTAGTGTTGCGTTTTTTATCATAGCTGTTGTGTTCTATAAAAACAATAAATCATAATTGAGAAAAATATATGGGTAAAGGTACTTCCCACTTTATAACTCATTGTTTGTACGTTCGGTTCAAGTCAACACAGTAGTATATTTTAACTCTTTGACTGTATGAGGTAAATCATTTAAGCAAAACTGAAATAATGCTTACCTGCTAGATCAATCTAGATTTGCGGCTAGCATTCAAATACCGAAAAGCCTTCGTGACCAGCAATCACTCAAACACAATCACAGTTATGTCATGAAAGTTCCCTAATAAGATTTTTGTTTACTCTGCGCAATAAAATTGAAAAACTGGATGAGTTTTTAAAATTTAACTAAGAACCACATGCTTGACCGAATAGGTCAGATTCTGTCTGAGCGAGCAATCAGAAGTCTTCATAATCAGATTGGGAGTATTAAAAGAGCGGTGAAGGCAGAAGGAACACATCAAGATGGTAAAGGTAGAGAAATTTTGCAGTTTAGCTCTCTGCCTGGCCTATATGGACCTTGCGTGACGTTGAGGATATAGTAAGGTATCGAATAATTTAGTATGAAACAAACCTTATATTAGATTGTTTTAATATATTAATCAAATATTTGCACTGGGAGTAATACAACAGACGTTGAATAAATAGGCTATCAAATTAAAAGACCAATTCTCACCGTACAGTATTTTAAACCTTAAAAGTATATTCACTATGAGGTAAATTAGTTTACGACACACAGACTTGGTTATGTTTTTTGCGCAATTGCGGAAACTAGAAAACCGATGCTGTCATTATCAAATCTAAGAGTTACAATCTAACAAAATAGATTTTACAATAAAAAACAAAGCAATACATTTATTGGGTGTCCCAAAAGTAATCATAAAATGCGGGTGAAATTTTTAGACGAAAATATTGTAAGCTGCAAAATTTTAAGGACAAAACAAAATCTTTTATTTAGCGTATGTAATAAAAAATATGAATCGACTTTGAGGTCCCTTATTATAATACTTAAATAATTTCTTTCTTTTCCTACAATTTCTTCTCCGTCTAAGAAAAGTTGAAAGTCCGAAATTCACTTAATTTGACACATCATTTTTGATATACCTACATAAAAACTGTTCGCGGCAACCAGCGCTTATATCGGCACATACCAATCATTTAAATCAACAAATCATAAAAGTTTTCGTTGAATTATAAGTTCTTGTGTTTTCATTACCTCACAGCATTTAAATCTATTGTAAATAGAGTCGACAAATTCTATTGTAAGGAAAATATCCGTATTTAAAGTCTACATACCTATTAGTTAACAATTGTGAAAATACGATTCGTACGCCGCTACGGTCGGTATTATGTAAAATGGATAATATATTCTTAACAACAACTCACGATATCATTCTCAACATATTATTTTTAATAACCTCGACCAACTAGATTAGATACCGGCGGTCACGCGGGAGTTAAACTTCTCCAAAATCGGTTCCCATGTTTGCGAGGCAGGATGAATACAGAAGAAACACGTGGGAGCTGTCAGGATAGAGCAGGGGGCCGGTGTGTTGGTGTAATAATACATAATTACATTGCCAGATTGTTCGCTATGTATAAACAGGCGGTGATTACTTGCAATTACATGATTACATCTACACGAACATTACTTTGTAAGAAAATTCTTAAAAGTTGAGTAGTAAAAAATATTATTTATTATGTTACCTCCTATCTCCGACTCAATGACCCGTCTCAACAACGCCACATTGCCATTGACCCAAAAATGATCATCGACATAAACTATATTATACATTCATAAGTGAAACTGTTGTTAAATCAACTTTTATAGCAATTTTCTGGAACGGCATAAATAGCGCATTTCTTAGTTCAAGCCTCGGGTCGGAAAAAATGTGATTGGGGTTTTCTAAGATGAAATGCTTGATAGAAACAGGGATACTGGATTTGTGCCTGGAGTATTTCAATACGCTCAACTATTCCATAACCCACATAACATAAATGGCGACCAGTAGGAGTGCTACACTCGGATGTCTAATAGCCGCTTAAGAGGGTATTTGATTTTGACCGACAGCTAACGTGATTACTTACCACTTTGTGATCGATCTATCTGTTTCCCTTGATTAGTTTACAGAAAGAAATACATATTCTGTATATATTTATAATGATAGATTTTGTGATTATATTGTATTTCTATTCTGTATGTACTATAATTATGGACATAAAGACTGCAATCAATTTCTATATTACGAGTATGTTTTTAAAGTTATCGTTACTAGGATTCAAATAAGTCGAATGCCAGTTCTAGCCGCCGCGCCGTAATGCTATCGATAGGTGAAGTATTCTTAGTAGTATCTTACATAATTAATTCTTATAAAAAAACTTAGTATTACTCAGAAATGTACACATTCCTTCACAAATAAAGAAACAGATAGGAATTTCTATAGAAATAATAACTATAATATCTTGGAATAATTCATCAAAACTGTTTTTAGTAATTAGAGGCTGTCGTTTGTGGACCAACTCACGTGATGGTATGCGTGTTGCAGACTAAGATATAGCAAACTTATAAAGTAAGTGCCTATTCACTTCTGCCTCAAACGGTTCAAATTGTTAGATTGAAAAAAAAAAATCAATGCCGACAGGGTATAAATGAGAAAAAATAAAAAAAAGACTAATTGCCTCGTATCCAGCTTAGCATAAGTACCCATGCTAAGCAAACAGCTGATAAACACACATATCTACAAATAAATATCTGAAGACATATTGTGCAAACAATTTATACTCAGGCAAAACAATTACTAATACTCGTCATATATACACACACACTATCAGCCCATCATCGTCCATTGCTGGACGTAGGCCCCTCCAATGGCACGCCACTGAGCTCTATCTTCAGCTCTTCGCATCCTACCACTGTCAGCCATATCTTTGCGTATATCTTCACTCCACCTAGTTGCAGGGCGTCCTACGCTGCGGTTGCCAAGTCGTGGCCTCCACTCCAGAACACGTCTGCTTCAACGGCTATCAGTTCTGTGACAGATGTGACTACTGCGACTTCAGCTTGCTGATCCTTTGGGCTATGTCGATAACTTTCGTTCTCTGTCGGGTCGCCTGGTTTGAGATTCGATCGTTCAGAGAGACGGCAAGCATAGCTCTCTCCATAGCTCGCTGAGCGACCTTAAGTTGGTGGACCGTGATTATCCACGTCATATACAATTAATATATTTTAGACTGCTAACCGAACCCATAATGTCAGTTTTAGAAGTTGTAGATACTAACCACAAGGCCAACAGGCTAGGAAAATATATTACATTATGAGTGAAATAATAAGCCACATAGCAAAAATCCGAATACGTTTCGATACGATTAACACCAAACATAACAATCAGTAGATGACCGATGCTTGCGTCGATCGGTCTACAGCAAGCGTAGCTTCGAGCATTCATCTCTCTCGCACCCGTTTATAAACATAGTGTTAGACAGTGACGGTATCACATAGAGATATGTATCTCATAGAATTATTTGCTGTATATTTATGTGTTAATATTGTACAGTGTTATGAACTGCCTCCAGCAAAATTAGAAGCTATTTTTCCACGAGGTCTCCGAGTGTCTATACCTGGTAACTTTTTTAATAAAAACATATCAATTTGTATTAACAACATTTAACTTAAGGATAAACATGATGATGTGATAGATGTGGATTATCTCAACCTATCCATTCTTGGGAACTCGCTTAGACAGTAGCAACTTTAAATACAGTTCCTTCAATACTTGTCGCATGTCTTATAATTTTTATTATTATACTTTTTATTTTTTATTAAATTGTTGAAACATGAAAGTGTACACTCCTCTGTCTACCTCTTCGAGAATTACAGGCGTGACGTTACGTTTTACGGATGTTTTATAATTCTTTCAGTATTGTCAGTATTCCAATCGTCTCTGAAAACATAGATAAGCGGGACAAACTGATTTTCTTGTGTAGATAAGGGATGGCCAATCCAACTACCGGAAAATGTTTATCGTGATTGCAACCCTTTTCATTAGACAGTATGATTCTGATCTGTCGCGCGGCTACAGCAAACCTGGAGCATAACCTACCACTACCACACAAAGTAGAAATCTAGAACGATAGAAGGATAGATGCAATAATGTTAAAGAAATACTTAAGCACTTGCTAGCATCATACAGATATTTGAGCTTACGAAGGTGTTTATAAACGTGTTGTTATATTCATTTCAGATCTAATTATTATTATTCTTGGATTATTTAGATTTATGTTAATTAACATGGCAGATAACATAAGTTAGCTCATGCTGCAGCGGGTATTAAGGTCGCTGCCCTGCTGGGTTTATAGTAAAGGTTATTACATCTTTATATCATCTTTGTCAAAGTTCGCGAGATCTCCCTCTTGTGGGCGCTTCACACTTTCATGGGTGCCGTAAAAGGGTCACAGGAAATTCTGACCCGTTGAAGTGGTCTAGAGGAACGGTTAATGATATGATAACATTTAAGAATTACGTTTTTCTGATATTTTATTTTAATACGAAGTATATACACTTACGAGTATTACAATCTTAATTTGTTTTTATTCCGCGTTTCTGTCCGCTTTGAAAATTCTGGAGGCGATTTTAAATTAAACGATGACTGAAATAGGTTTAAATCAAAAGATTCAAAATTTTCAGTCATTTTTCTAAGTTCTACATCACCCCGATGTTCGTCTACAGCCGTTCGTAATTATTATCTTCTTGATTAAAAAACCTCGTAAATCTATCTAGATGATGGATACTCACTCTTCGCGTTCCACGGAAAACTCAATGAACCAATGGAAGGGTTGGAAGCTGGATACTGGTCTAAGGACATCACAAGATCTAGAAATGGAAGATGGACCTTCAGAGACCGAGATGCAAACTTAAAAATTGGAGATAAGATTTACTTCTGGACGTACGCCATCAAGGAGGGTTTGGGATATCGGCAAGATAACGGCGAATGGACAGTTACAGGTAATATAAAAATTAATAACATCATTAAATATGATCCCATAAATATATTATCTGGTAAAAATAGCCGTCGTCGGGTACAGTTTTGGTATTCCATGTCATATTTACATATGCCTCTCCATCTCATTTCATATTGGTCCGCCCAATGACATAAGAGACATACATGTTAATAATTCACAATTATGAATTGCGAATTGGTGTCAGATATTCCAAATTTAATAAGGATATAATAATTGTACGACTACCGATCGGGAGGTCTAGAATAAAATTTCGAAATAAGAATTTCTAGTAGTAACTTTACTCGGAGTCTGGAATTGTGCCCGGTGCCCATAGGCTAACCACCTATCCCATGACACTTAAACATAACTGGTGAAACGTGGGAGTGTAATACACTCCTCTGCCTAACCCTTCCATGATTACAGACGTGATATTATGTTTTATTATAATGTGTTTTTAGGCTCTTACATTTAAAAGTTTCTTTTCATAGTGGGAAAACGTATCTTAAGTAATATTTACAGCCAAAACTGGGGACAGTCGACCTTCTTCACTCATTGTCACCCTAAAAAGAACCTTTATGTGAGACTTATAAAAATCCTGCCGCGTAATATTTACCTACCGTCCGAGTCACTACGAGAAAATTCAAAATGGAATAATGTAATATCTATGACCCGTCTTCGGGATATAACCCAGGACCCTCTGAACCGTAATCGTGCTTGCAAGCACTGGGCCAACGAGGCAATGAGTTTAATAAATTTTTTTTTTCACTTTAACTCTGGTAGATGATGATATGTGACCAGTGCTTACCCGTAAAGAGATCAATCCTGGAGGATGGTGAGGAATCGATCCTTATTTTTCTCTAGTTGCTTCGGTTAATGACCAACAGAGTCCACGGAAACCGATCTAAACTTATCAAACGAAACTTCCCCCTTTGAAAGTCTTGACATCTTAAATGAATGCCTATTACTTAACAGAGTGGGTTCAGTTAAAAATTTTAACGAATTTCCGGATTGAAACGAAGTGGAAAGCTACCCTGATGGGGTTTAATTTCCTTTCGAAATCCTTCCATTCGAAAATTTACTTCAAAC
The DNA here is from genome assembly GCA_018244795.1 of Parelbella ahira ahira. NCBI lineage: Eukaryota > Metazoa > Arthropoda > Insecta > Lepidoptera > Hesperiidae > Parelbella > Parelbella ahira. The sequence continues at coordinate 7,872 of DWME01002000.1, read as the reverse complement.
TTTTCCAGTTTAATTAAGTGAATGTTAATTTTGATAGCACTTCAATAATATTATTTATTTAAAATTTCTTCTGACCAATTTTCTCATCTTTTAAACTTAAGGGTTTTTTTTAATATGCAAAAAATATCTATGTTGCCAGAAATTTGCATCCCGACACTAGCTATGGGACCCTACTCATTGAAGTTTCTAAGAACTACTTTAATAGGAATAGGGTTCGGATAAGCAAACTAAACCTTCTAATACAAGTTTATAAACTGCTATAAATCCCTTCTGCAAGTTTGTACCGAGGCTGGATATTTACATAAATGTAGCATAAAGAGAAAGATATTATTGACTATTAAACTATTTGGACACCATTAACTATTTACACGTAACTCTATTTTTTTTCCTTCCCAGAGTTCGTCGACGAAGCTGGTACGCCAGTTCACTTCGATGCATCAGGCAATCCTGTAAGCGTCCCGAACACTATCAACGGATCAAATAACGAAACCCAGGAGAATGTCAACATTCCATGTCAGATATCAGAGTCTGTAGCGTCGATACCAGGTTTCATTTGCAAAGGACAGTTGCTTTTCGAAGATAATTTTAATTCTGGTATCGCACAGGGGAAAATATGGACTCATGAGATCAAGTTTCCAAGAGAACCGGTTTGTTATAATCATAAAATTTCTTTCGTCATTATATATTGAGAAGTTAACTAAAAATATCACAAATTACATATTACGGTGTTTTACAATGTTATAAAATAAATACAACACTTTCTAGATAAATTAAAGCTTTATCTGTTCCCCAGGATTATCCTTTCAACGTATTCTTGACCGGAGAGCATATACACGTGGGCGGCGGATCTCTCACAATAAGACCTGTCACACTAGACTCGATTTATGGAACGGATGCTGTCCTGGATAAACTGGATCTCACAGACAGGTATTAAACTTCTTTTCGTATTTTCCACCCTGAGTAAAGTGTTCACTGCAACCCGTTCGATCTGTTTCGGATTTCAAATATGCAACAAATCCCTTAATGGCATAAGGTACAGATGTCATTTAAGAGATAGGTATAGACTAAGCTACTAACAATAACTGCTAAACTTGTAATAATAACTAAAATAGTGCATTAAATATATACGTCTCTGTAATATATACGTCTCCCGTTGCGTAAATTACCTTTGAATGTACCAGATTCATTATCACTGCATATATTATAATAAGTCTATATTATTCAACACTATTGTAAGATTGCATATCAAATATAAAACTGCTTTTGAATGAATCCAATGAGTACAAGTAATTAACATTATTACCACTTTATTAAGCATTTTGTCTGATGTCTCCAGCTGTACAGGCATGCTTGGCACCAACGAATGCTTCGACGAGGCTTCTGGTGCTCACATCCTGCCACCTATCGCAACCGCCAAAATCACAACTAAAAAGTCATTCAATTTCAAATATGGAAAAATTGAAATCAGCGCCAAGATGCCGCGAGGCGATTGGATAACACCTGGTAAAGATGATTTCAATAAATGTTAACTATGACTACTAACTTATCATATAATAGATACATGCATATATACAGTTGATAAGAAATTGAATCACATAGATCGAAATTATAGGTTGTATGCACCTCATGGCATTACCTAAATGTAAAATTAAATGTTTTCAGTCGAATAATATCTTTTCTCGCTTCTACAACTCTTCTCAACAAAACTTTAATTAGTACCATAGTGTAACAATGTAACCCAAATAATCAAAGATAACAAACATATAAGTATGAGATCTATGCGCTGAAGACGTGATTTAAAATACACATGGAAAATATATTATTTACAGAAATTCAGCTAGAACCTCGTGACCACAAGTACGGTACATTGAACTACGCTTCGGGACTTCTAAGAATTGCCTGCGTCAGGGGCAATCAGGAATACTCTAAGAATTTATATGGTGGACCAATATTAAGTGGAACTGGACCTTTGAGGTGCGTAAGTGCCAAAAAAATGATAACAATGATTAAATTATAGTCTCTAATTCACCCATACACAGAAAAACCGCCTGGATTCCTCGCACAAATATTAATCCCGGGCGGAAATCAAAAACCATAAACTCCCGGACACCAGTAATTCCCTAACTACCAAAGCTAAATGAACAGTCGGATATTATGGTTATTGATTACCTTATTCAACTGTGTAATAAGATTACTGAACTGCATGGTTACCGTATCTGTGATCTCACAAACATAAATCCTTCTTAATGTTAACTGCTCTGTTGATCGAGCGGTTGCAAGCGCAACTGCTGAATGCAGGGTCAGGGGCTATTGAATTTTTTAACTTAAAATTCCTTGTAGTAGCTCGGAGCTTAAATATAGGCTCGGTATTCGACAATAATGTCACTCCCTAATCCATGATCCATGATGGGACTGATGACATAACTGGTAAAAAGTAGGAGTGTATTACACTCCTCTCTACCCCTTCCGCGATTATAGACGTAATGCTTCCTAATTTAAAAAGAAAGAAAATCTACATTAATATGGAGTCTGAGAGTTAAAATCATCGATATCCACATTAAATAACACATTATTTAAGCGCTCGAGAACTTGCTCGTGTTTCATATCTACGTGGCCTTGACCTTGTTTCATTGTCAGTCTCACTGTTATCACATCTTATTACGTTTTAGGTAATATACGTATAGAAAAGCATACAATTAATTTTCAATGTAGGTTCTACAATTCAGATGGGCGGCAGTAGAATCCAAAATATTGTAACGTTTCTAAAACTTGCTCTTTATTAGATCCTTATCCATTAAACTACGTTTGCATGCGAAAACCTCATGTTCTTTTTATGAGAAATACCTATATATTCATTTATTGGAAGTGACCGCTATTATTGGTGATGCATTTTGCCTTTTCAATGGAACTAAATAAAACGAAATGAACAACTGATTTTACAAAGAGTATGTTAAAATTTGGAATACTTAGTTTTAAAGTGAACAATCTTCACACTAAACAGAATTAAAAAATGGCTGTTTCATACATAGGTGACAACTGTAAATATGAAATATAATAATTTTGGACATATGATTACAGTATAGAACGAAAGATCTTAGCTTCAATTTGTTAGCTCATATTTATTCTTCAGAATATATAAAAAGTCTAATAACCCTAATAGCAAATGAAAGACAATTTATCCTTAAATTTTTGTTTTGTTATTTTTCGACTATTATTCAAGATCAATGTACCTACAGAAAATTAAAGGTTAGAATTATACCATATGAACTTCCTAGGTTGAACAATTTTTGAAAACATATTATATAAACTAAGACTATATTATCAGTAACTGGCAACATTACACAGATTGCGTACTTAACCGATTGGAACTGATTGGACTTATATTCTTTTTCAGAACAGCATATTTAAATGAAACAGTTGGGAACAGTCGATGGAGTCGCAACTACCATACCTACGTTCTAGAGTGGAGGCCGGGTACGTTTATATAAAATGAGATAAGTAGATCGGGAAAGAAATATAGATATAAAAAAAGATGAAATGTATAGGAGAAATATATATAGCTATTTGTATGGAAAGTTGCTTTTGTGATTATGGGCAACTTTTTTCAGATGTGATAAAACTCTATGTCGATGGCGTACAGTACGGAGAAGTGAGTCCAAAATCGGGTTTCGCTGATGAAATCGATACAAACGCGGTGCACGCCGCTTCGCTTTGGGCGAAAGGAAGCAAGCTGGCTCCATTCGATCAGATGGTATGATTCATATTCATCCTAGATGTGTCTTTTGGGAGAGACTCACGTCATACTTTCGCGGCTCCGATATATTAATAATTCTAAATTTCTCGCGATAATCTCGCTAATAGACAAATTACAAAATATTTTACTAATGGAATGCTTATAATCATGTGTCTTATTTTTGACAAATATATTACAGATTTTGGATTGTGGCATTAAATTTGGTGATATTCAGACGTACCATAAAGAAGCGAGAATGAGAAATAATTCGTGTTTCCCAATAATATTTTTTAACACAAAATATCGTACTTTTTTATTTAGTTCCACCTCTCCCTGGGTGTCACGATCGGAGGCGTGAACGAGTTCCCCGATGACGATACCAAGCCTTGGTCCAATCGGGCGAATAAAGCCATGCTTAACTTCTGGAACTCCCGCCAGCAATGGTCCCCCACCTGGATTGAGGATAATGCACTCCAAGTTGACTACATAAGAGTATTTGCGCTATAGTAAGTTGCGTATTTCCACCTAGAATCAGAAAGTACTAAGGTTTTCCGCATCTCCCAGGGCATTCGTAATGGGGAGACCTGTAAGGGCAATTACTTCATCATAACAACGACTAGCTGCTCTGCCGCAGGGTCTTCTTTCTTTAAATTAACCAATTATAATCGGTTTGTCAAGGTTGTCTGTATGCCGACTGGCAATGTGACCAAATTAGCCGAGGTTCCTGGGATGAGAAAACTTGCATTCAACGATCACCAATTAATCTATTTTAAGATACCGAATTTACAAAATATAATTCAACATAGTCTTTGCTGGTTACTTAGAAGTTTTTTCTTATAATATGCAGATTGTAATTTAATAAACATTTATTTACACCAAAAATTTTAAACATCTGTAACCTGATTTGATGTTAAAATATTTTCTACCTTCTTCCGAGTATCACCATAACATTTTTTTCATTAAAGCAATAAGGTTGTCATGAAATTGTTATTAATAGCCTATTGTAAGCACATTCATATATCAATTCTTGACTATAAAGTTATCATTACCGATATTCCACATTAAGTTTTCTTTATTTCAGATGCGTCACAGGATGGATGTTAATAAATGAATTGATTAAATTACTGTCTTCAAAAAATCTTTGGATAAATATTGATAAATACAGTGTTGTTTAACAATAGCACAATAATATAAAAAAGAATGTAACCAATGGAAATTAAGAACATTTTATTGGCGTATATATTAGTTATTCAAAAAGAAGAGGTAAACTTTTACTTGAAGATAACTTTTCTGTCAATATTTTCCCGGCTCGAACCTTTTTTCAAACGATATAAATATTGATAGCATTCTCGGCGACGACATTATCTTCGTGGTCAAATAGCCTATACTTTTCTATATTAGAATATCTATTAATAAAAATTTTATTATATCATACTTTTCTTTTTTATACCTTCTTTCCTGTATTCTTTTCAGTGGTAAGCAGAGGAGCGTAATACACCCCCCACAATTCATCGTTATCTTCTATACCCCGCTATGGATTAGGGCGTAAATGTATTGCCATATAGCAAAAGTCCGCACTCCGAGTTACAATTAGGAATTCTAAGTTATAGAAATTCAAAAGTATCTGACCCGGGGTTCGAACCCAGAATCTTTCGATCAGCAGTCGTGATATGCCTCGATCAACGAGGCAGTTACCAAAAAACTAAGTTCTTTTGAAATAGATCACTAACAGTCAAAACTGTTTTGTTTACTTTCTTCCTTACACACGAACCTATTTCATTTTATCGAAGAACTCATTATTTTACCCTTAATTTTTGTCAAAAGGTGCTTATTTATTTAATGTTTTTAGCGAACATATTTTCTGCCATATGACAATTTTTTTTTTATAGAATGGAAATATGACGTCCTCATATACCGAACGTAAAACAAGTTTGTCGTCTGATTTACTTTTATGAAAGAGAATATAGAGCAAGATATAAAAATATGCTATATATCTTAATATTATAAACGCGAAAGTAACTTTGACAACTGTTTGCTGACTGGTACGTTTTCACAGCGTAACCCCTAGACTGATTTTGATGAAATTCGGTACAGATAATAGATTGAACCTTGAGAAAAATAGAGTGTACTTTGCTAAATTACCCGCTAAACATAAAATAGGAATTAAAAAATGTGTGACTTAAATGAAATTAAAATATGAAATGTAAACCGCAAGCACAGTCGCAGATAAAAGGCTAATCAATGGTACGTGGTAAAAAGATATTATTTTAAGTATATACATAGGTCTTTACTAATAATTACTTAAATACATATCACCTATATATAATACAAAATAGAAACTGATTTTATTTTGATCTAAATAATGTCCTAGATTGACGGCTTACACGCAGTTATGACTGGTACCTACTTACCTGGTTATTTGTTAGCTTTTAGTGCATTATCTGCATCATTATTATATTAATTTATTTACAACAAAACCCTTTCATGTAAGAAATGTAGCAAATATATGTATAATACTTTTCTTGTTGAAAATATAACTAATTATTAAAAAAAAATACGCGGTCTAAGGTAAAGGTTAACAGATAATTATGTGAATGACGCACATTGATAAATTAGGAGTAAAGGTTACTCTTCTTATCTCCTTTGTGGAAAGCCAAGTAAACAGGGAAAAAGTTTGTCTACATAACTACATATGAACCAACGTTTGCAGAATACGTACCTATAGAATCACGATTAGATTCTACCATGCTTTTTATAAGGCAATGTTTAACACTTAAACTGTAAGGAAATACAGTATTTAGCAATCGATACTCTCTGCCTACCCGATAAATTATGGATTACGATGGTGCTGCCATCTAAAGTGCGGCCATCTGTAGTGCTGCCATCTGTAGTCTCCGCCAATCGTTTAACATCCGTACTAATGACTATTTTCGATGCGTTCAATGCCCATACTAATGACCGTCTCCGACATATAATATACACATTGAGATATACATATGTACATCTAGTGTAGGTATACCTAATGAGTTTATAACTTATATAAATATATAATACTCATGCATTTACGTATAATAATAAAAATAATAGTAATATTGAACCCATTTATTATTCCATTGTTTTGATATGGGTCTCTCATAATGAAAGGGTTAAGGTTATAGTATGCCACGCTGACCAAGTGCGGGTGGGCAAACTTTACACACTTTAGAATTATTTCTTTTTAAAAATTTTAAAGTATGCAGGTTTCCTCACGAGGTTTTCCTTCAACGTGTACAAGTGATATTGAAACTTAAACTCATATTTCCCTAATCAAATATAATTTGAGTTTTTCGGTTATTATAGCACAGGTTCTACCTTGTTTGGAATCAGATAATTTTTGTAAGCGGTCTCGAAATATTATTATTATTCCATACACGTAGTTCATCACCATGGACCCTCTTATGATTTCAATATTTGTCATAGATGTCCCTTTAGGAAAATGTATTTATAAGGCTATAGTCTACCATGGTGAACAAGTGCTGATTAGTAGTAGTCGCACGTCTTAAATAACATTAATGAGATCTTTAAGACTTGCAAATTTTCTAACGACCTTTCTACTACTATTGCAGACAGTGGCGTTTTAATTTATGAAAAAAACCACAAAGTCCTTGATAATGCGAGCCAGGAATTGGAACTCCACACCGTTGGAAAGACTGGTTGAACTCCAAACAATTTTGCAAAGTAGCTAAGAGACGCTACACGTGAGGAAACGAGTAACGAGTGTACGAGTAATCCATATTGTGAATTGATTGTGAATACGATTTTTTCACGATCCTTGTTCATCTCGTACTTGAGGAATTACTCGGAAGTTCAGGAATGGTAATGAAAACAAAATATTAAATAAAATCCTATTTATTATGGCACTTAAGTTTTCACAGGGCGCGGACTACTATATAATCGATAACAAGCGCTGGCTGAGACCAAGTTTGCAACCAGTTCCCCTTATCTTTGTAAAAATTCATCATTGCTTTACTTTGGCTATTCTTCCACGGTTTTGGCACGCCGGCTGTCGTACTCTGATCTGGAAACTCGGTAATTCCACCTACTGATACGCCCAGCGCGATGCGGAACTGAAACAAAGTGAGGTCAAATGAATTACTGAA